>JAEIFJ010002769.1:0-56977 GCA_018903435.1 Leucophenga varia
TTGCTAAAATACATTAGAAATGACTACCCTGGTTCACCGTACCAGGGTGTGTATCAAAATAGTCCGTTTTTGAGGTAAGAACGAAGACGCAAACTAACTAACATTCTGACTTAAGATTTGATTCAAATTGAATATATCATAACATAACTTTTTTTATACCCGCCACACATAGTGTAGGGTATATTCAGTTTGTCTCAAAGTTTGTAACGCATTGAAGGAGACGTTGTAGACCCCATAAAGTATATATATTCTTGATCAGCTCGACGAGACGAATCGATCTAGCCATGTCCGTCTGTTTGTTGCTATGCGATTTATTCGATGAAGATATAAAGATAATAGGCTGAAATTTTAAACTTAAGCTTTTCTCTGCAACGACTAGGTTAAGTTCGAAATTGAGAGTGCCACGCCCATTTTTAGGTATATCCCCCATACAAACTTATCGATTTTTTTTCGATTTTTTGTTTAAAAATAATAATTATTTATGAATGTACTCACTCCCAATTGGGTAAAAAACATTTATTTTGTCATCCAGGGTCAAAACCAAGATGCCACGCCCATTCCACCGAAGTTAACGTTTTTCTTGCTTTTATGTGGCTTTGTTAATATTCAGAGTTATATATTTATTATTCAGAGAATAGAGTAACGATTTTTCAATAGGGTTTAATAGTGTCTGGTGTTTGGGAATGGATGCTTAAGACAATTTAGTATACTATGATGGTCTGATCAGTTATTGAGTCATTGGTTAACAATCCAATTGCAAATCAAATTCTATATACATATCTAACATTAAAATGATTTTCATAAATTTTATTTAGCTTTTATTAATTTTTTGAACTGAAGGTACATAATATAAGTTTAAGACGAGTCATTAAAAGTTATGAAAACTCCAGCAAAAACGCAGAACGGAATAAATTTAAATGGAAATAAATGAAAGAATGGGAAAGGTATGAAAAAATACAGATGAATGTATCGATTTATGTAGGAATTTATAAATTACAAAAAAAAAATTTCTGAACGGGAATAAATGTTAAGAAAAAATTATCTACTTTTTTCGTATTAAATATATTATCCAAGATTTCGCCATTGCAGCATCTATTTTAATATATCATTATCGTCATTGCCACCATTTTTGTTATTCCAATTGTTACATTTATTTTTTTTTTTTGAATCATTTTCTTGTACAACGACTGCTCCTTTAAAACATCGAAACAAGCGCAGCGTCGTTAACGTAATTTCCATAAAACATTTTGTTTTAAAACATTTTGTTACTTATTTATCTTAATTAAAAATAAATTTACATTTTTCTAATTTAACAACGCGGCGTGTCCAAATGCGAACAAATACGAAACCCAGCTTCCAACAAACCAAACCCAACAACATCAACCATTGCCGCAATGTATTTGTTCATCTCTTCTCCACTATTCCTGAAGTTGTCGTCCGTCAGGCAATAGAGAGAAGACATTCTTAACAAGCGAAAGGACATTTACCAGTCATGGCATTCATTAAGCCGACGCATCTCGGGCCCCGCTAATAAACGACACCGAGCACTCGAGCAGCAGAGTGACAAGCCAAAGATAAATTGGAATGGAATGGGCAATTTGGGTGTTTTTAGATTCGAGCATACTAAGTAGCAACAGGGGAAAATGTTGAAAGTAAAAAGCAAAAAAAATCATGAAAATCTAAGAAAAAAATTTATATTTATATTTACGAAAAATAAGCAAACGAAAAATAAACGCCAGTTCGGTTCACTCGCGTCGTTGACGCTGGGCCAGATCTCATTAGCAATGCGCAAGAATCGAATAGAATTTGAAAGGAGAGTAATACTGGGTGGGGCTGGGTGAGCATGGCAGTGCCTTCAGGAAAAAAAAATGTTTTCTTCTTCTTCTTCAGTTGCTTTGTGCTTTGTAAGTGGAACTGTTGAAAAAAAAAAAAAAAGAAAGAAAATTGAAGTATAATCTGAAAAGTTTGTTGGTACTAAATTTTGTATACTTCCACTTACATATGTATGTATGTATGTATTGAACAAGGAAAATTTAGTGTCAGGAAAAATGGATGGATGAATTCTTGGATGAAGGAATGGATTGGAAAATTTTCTTCTTGTATTTTAAACGCATACAAGCAACTAGGAAAATGCTATCAATGCAAGTGAACTTCTCCCAGTCGCTTGCAGTACAAATTAAAGGAGAAATTTATAAGAACCTTTCGTAAACTATGCATAAAGTGTACAAAGCAGTGGACTTTTTACGAAAAAAATTTATATAAAAATAATAAAAGATGAAATTCTAAGAAAAGTTGAAAAGTGATGAAAAACGTGTAGCATAAAAGAAAAAGCAAAATTAAAAGCTGATGAGAGTAAATGAAGGAAAATAAAATGATTTTCCTTTTTACGTTTTTTTTCTCGTTTTTGTTGCTGCCATTAACGTCCTTGGGGCAAAAAGTAAAGTTGGTAGAATATTTTAAATGATTTGGCTTGTTACCAAGGCTATTAGGTTTTCTTTTTTTTTTTTTTTTTAAATATATAAAAGAATAACGTTAAGGAATGCTACAAAGAATATTTTTGACATGAGGTACTCTGTAAAAATTGCTTACGGATATTCAAATATTGAAATACTATACGATTTATTATTTAATCTTTTAAACTTAATTATAAAACTATTATGAGGACAAAGTTACGACCGATTTAGTACTCTAAAGACGAGGAAAAAATTTCGGTATGAACGAAGCTTAAATACCTCTCATACAAAAACTACTAAAGCAACTTCTAAAAATCTGAAATCTATCCGATCGCTGAAATCTAACTCAAGGAAACTGTACAAGTTTCAAAAGATGACATCTTACAATAATAAGACTTGGCTGTAAATCGGTCACTTCGAACATCGGGTTTTCTGACGAGAACAATTTTCTCTTGATCAAACTCTATACCGATAGGCTCATACGAGAATTTGACCTTATTGTTTGGTCACCGCTGCTTCCTGAAACAATGAAAGGTTTGCTGTAACAGCGGAAGGGTGCTCTCCAAACGTTTCTAAATACTACAAAATGCGTGGAAATGTGTTCTGGGCTGCTTTGAAGCAGGGATAACACCCGGTAGCAGACCATTGATGTTTAACATGACTCGATTTACCGTCGAGCAAAGCGCAAGAATACAATAATAATGTTATGAACTTATGTTGACCACACAATTGCTCTCGAATTCACCAGATACGAATCCAATGGATGACTTTTTATACCCGCCACACATAGTGAAGGGTATATTTAGTTTGTCTGAAAGTTTGTAACGCATTGGAAGGAGACGTCGTACACAATTTAATAAAAGTATATTTGATCAGCTCGATGAGACGAATCGATCTAGCCAAGTCCGTCTGTCCGTCCGTCTGTCTGTCTGCATATTTCTAGGCATCTTTTTTGTTGAAGATATAAAGATATTAAGCTGAAATTTGGAACTTAAGCTTTTCTCGGCAACGACTATTATGAGTTCGAGAATTACAGTGCCACGCCCATTTTTAGATATAGCCCCATACAAACTACCATTTTTCTTCCGTTTTTTTGTATAAAAATTTTAATTATTTATGGTTGTATCTGCTCCCAATTGTGTAAAACATTTCTTTGGTCATCCAGTGTCAAACCAAAATGCCACGCCCTCTTTTAGGTACATAGCTCATATAAACTTCTCTCCATTTTTTCCGATTTTTCCGATTTTTTGTAAAAAAATACTAATTATTTATGCATATATTCACTCCAATTTCGCTAAAAACATTCTAATGTCATCCAATGTCAAATCAGATGCCACGCCCATTTTTTATATAGCCCCTATACAAACTTTCGGACCATTTCGATTTGTATGAAAAGGGTTATTATTTATTCATGTACACCATATTGGGTAAAACCTAACATCATGGTTAATGCCCATTTTCAGGTGTTTTTGCATACAACCTTACTGCCCGTTTCCAGATATATTCGAGAAATATGTTGTTATACATGTCTGTATTAATACATATCTGTATTTTTAGCTCAAAATTTTAAATTACTATTGTGTGTAAACCAGGTGACCACTGATGATTACACACAACCTTTTAAAGATTCAGGTATTTAAGCCTGGCTCTACCGAAGTTAACGTTTTTTCTGTTTTGGGGTTATTTTGAGAGCAAGGTCCGAGCCACTAAAAAATCATGCCGCAAGATGCTGTGAAAGCCCTTGTCCGTGAGTGGGCCTAAATACCGGCTAATCACATTCCTGCAGCTTGCAAATCGATTTTGAACGTCCTCAATGACAAAGTCAAACAAAGAGATTATATCGAGCCGATTTCCCGAAGTTATGGCCTTTTTAGCACGTCGGACCCTGTACTTTTTAAGTCCCCGATGATCATTTATGCTATTCTAAGTTTTTTGTGACGAGTATTCTGGTTTTTTTTTTTTTTACATATGGCGTCGTTTGATCAGAATTATATCCTTTCGCGTTCGCATTTTTTCACTCAACACTTATCTTTTTTTCAATTTTCTTCAGGGTCTGTTTAATATGTTTTTTGCTCAACATCAACTTTTATACCAGAGGATGAAACTTGATTTAAAAGTCTATTAAAGCTGGTATGTAATACTTGACTCTAATTTCTAAATTGCCGATTCAATAACACAGGTCGTCACCGAAAAATAACCTCAACTTCAGACGAGGCTTATCTTTATAGATTTTTCGTTATTGAATCTGCCTTATCAAAATTAACTATTGATAAGTATTGATAGTTTTCTCTATCCTGCTCTGTTAATGGAAGGTTCAAGTTTCATTTTAGGCCTAATTCGAAATCTTATCACCCCAGGTTCATTAAAATTGAAAATAGTGGTTTTCGAGTTTTCAAAAACCAATTTTTTAAATCTAGACGTGATGGACCTGTATAATTAGTTTAGACTTAGATGAAAAATGTGTTTTCTTCAACTAATAAAGTTAAAACAAGGAAAAAACGGTAACTTCGGAACAAGCTCAAATACCCGCAACACAAAACTGAATAAGTTCATGTACGATCATCAGCGACGTAGATTATGATTCCGCAATGGGATTGGGTGAGGCAACTCAAGTTGGGGCTCAAATTAGAGCATGTATATAAAATTTGTAGGTTTAAATTAATTATTACAATTTTTCTTAAAAAAATAAAAACAAAGGAAAACGTTTAACTTCGGTGGAACCGAAGCTGAAATACCCGTTACATGGGTGTGGCGTCTTGGTTTTGACCTTGGATGAAAAAAAAAAAAATGTTTTTACCCAATTGAGAGCGAGTACATTCATTAATAATTACTATTTTGAAACAAAAAATCGAAAAATCGATAAGTTTGTATGGGGACTATACCTAAAAAAGGCGTGGCACTTTCATTTTCGAACTCAACCCTGGTGGTTGCCGAGAAAAGCTTAAGTTTAAAATTTCAGCCCAATATCTTTATATCTTCATCGAAAAGATCGCATAGCAACAAACAGACGGACAGACGGACAGACAGACAGACGGACATGGCTAGATCCATTCGTCTCATCGAGCTGATCAAGAATATATGTACTTTGTGGGGTCTCCGATGCCTCCTTCAATGCGTTACAAAACTTTCAAGCTGAATACACTATATGTAACGGGTATTAAAATGGAAGGTATGTTTGTATGCGGTCTGTATGTTATAGTTAAGTCCTGATCCTTGTCTTATGGGTAGTATATACATGGGATGACAGTAGAAGTGATTTTACCCAGATTGGAGTGAAAATATTCAAAATAAGAACTATTTTCACACAAAAACACAAAAATGGGCGGTATATTTGTATGGGGACTATGCCTAGAAATGGGCGTGGCATCTTGGTTTTGATATTGATGACATAAGACGTGTTTTTAACCAATTTTTAGTAAATAAATTAATAAATAATACAAAATTTTCATACCAAAAAAAAAAAAACGAAAGAAATGGTAAGTTTGTATGGGGGCTATACCTAAAAATGGGCGTAGCACCTTGGTTTTAACATACAAATTAGTTGTTCCCGAGAAAACCTTAAGTTCCAATTGAATTTTTTCATATCTTCACCTGAAAAAATGCGTAGAAAAAAACAGACGGACGGACAGATAGACAGACAGACGGACATGGATAGATCGATTCGTCTCATCGAGCTTATCAAGAATATATATATTTTATGCGATCTGCGACGTCTCCATCAATGCGTTACAAACTTTTTGACAAACTGATAATACCCTTCACACTATATGTGACGGGTATAAAAAATTTATTTATCAAGGGTCACATCGAAAACACTTCCATTATAAATTTGAGTTTTACATTTTCAATCGAATTGTAAGGTTTCATTTTCAGTGTGACGGGTCTCAAATTTGAATATTGTGTATAAAAATTAAAAATATTAAGAAAATTGGTGTCAATGAAAACACTCGAAGTATCGGTGTAACGGTGTCCATTTTTGAGTATTTGCACCAAAACAGTTACACTAAATCTCTGAGATTTCGGTGTCACCTCTGTATAACATCAAAAACTACGCTTATTGGGTTTTAAGTGAAATCTAGCGATGCAAGCAGTGAAATTTCGATAAAAATTAAAAAAAAGAGGAAGTGATTTTTAAATAAAAATAAATTTGCAAAAATAAATAAATAAAATTAAACATTAAAAAATTTTTATAATAGTTAAAATTTTTAACAGAAGTGTTCAGACAAGCGAACGAGTGGCCAAACAAAAAATTTCAAAGCTAAAAAGTTAATTCAGTTCAAACAAGACTAAAATTATAAAAATTGAACAGCGCGGGCGCTCTTTTTGGCTAACAACTTGGAGTAGGGTAGAAGTGGGTTCGCTACGGCCTATAAGCACAGGACCGATAGCGCCAACAAACGCGCAATTTAATGTGGAGTATAAAAAAATAAAAAAAAAAATAAAATAAAGAAAAAAAGTAAATAAATAAATAAACGACAGGACGAAGCAGGACACACGATTCCGATACAGGACACCAGACGTCATCATCATAATATTGTTAGACGTTGTTGTTATGATTTGTATGAGGGTGCGGAGTATTTGACTGTCGTACATTTTGTCGTCGTGGGGTCGTCGTCTATATGCCTGCTCAGGATACACACATACATACATTTAATGGTGGTGTTGTGGGTTGAGATGAGCGCGCTCATTTCATTCTACTTGTGTATGTGTGTATGTATTTAGTTTTGCTCGCTTTTCGTTGGCCTCTGCGGCGCATTAAGTTTATGTATGTGCATTTCTATGTGAATACATGGCCCGCAGCGTCAATGGACCAAAATAATAACTACAGCGTCAACGAAGCGTTTGCGTTTGCTAAGGCTGAGACTGAGGCTGAGGGCTTTGACGCTGTGACGCTGGCATTGGCGAATAATGTTAGGGCAGGGGTGACAGTGATTGGCAGCTGGGGGGTGGAGAGTAGTGGTGCGGGTCGGTTCAGTTCGGTTCGGTGAAGCATAGGCTTTAAGGTTTGAAATGCGAATAAGGTTTTTAAGTGGTCGCGCGTGAGTCCTAACATCGAAGTTGGGATTGGCAATGGTAGTCTGGGTAGTTTTTCTGAGGGTGATGATGTGATGTGAGTCTGCAAGAGTGGGTGAGGGTTGACGCTAGGTCGTTCTAGCACATTTGATCGCGCTCTCGCTTAACAATGCTGATGATGATGGCGGGTGGCAATGTTTTGCTGTATTTTTTCACTTTTTTCCTGGTTTTATTTCCTTCTTTTTTTGCGATTCTGTGTACACAAACTCTTGTTACTAGCTGCCATTATGATTTTAAAAAGCCATTTCAGTTTTGCTTTCTGCTTTTTTCCTTCATTTTTTTATTTTTATTTTTTTCAATTTCATTTTATTATTTCTTTTTTTTTTTGTTTTTTTCACTCATTTTGTTTTGTATTCTGCATTTCATTGAAAAACTGTGAAATTTTATAATAAGCACTTTTCGCTTCGAATTGCGCTATTTTGTGCCTTCTGTGGCTCTGGCTTTGGCTCTGGTTCTGCAGATTATTGTCGATGATTGCGTTTTATATAAATTTTTTTTTATTATTATTTCTCATGGTCGATGTAAAGTTTTTTGATTTTGAGTTGCCTTACAGGCAATATGACAGGCTGGAAAGTTGTCGCCGTGGGTGGTGTTGACAATGTCTATTAAATATTTTAGCAAATTATTCGCCTTACTCCCAATTTTAGGTATAATCGTATTTTGTATTGTTAAAGACTAAAACTCAATGCATGTGGTTTTTATTGCAAAAGCTTATTAATTTAATATTCTTAAATATGGATTTGCTGTATTTGATGGATAAAAGTTAAAAATGTATATTTTTATTTTATAAATGGTGTCCCAGAATTAACGCAAGATTTACAATAAAGCGCTGGCAACCCTAACAAAATTCTATCGTGTTCTATCGTATAACGCTTCATTTCTACTTGACCTAAACTTTTCAGCTGTCTAATTGTTAATTTTTAGAGTTGCCAGCACTTTACTGCAAATTCTGCGTTAATTCCGGGACATCCTTTACTAACAAAATTCAGTACACCAATAGTTTAAAATACAGATTGAAATATGTTTTTTGTAGAATCATTATGGTTATATGCCTCTTACCAATATCATTAAGTATTTTAATAGGCTATATAAACATAGAAAAAAATATTTTGGCATTAGCAACGAGATATCAAACCTATATCGGCTGCGATATCAGATATGTTTCATTTCCAAAACGTTTCTTTGCAATATA
The DNA here is from genome assembly GCA_018903435.1 of Leucophenga varia. Taxonomy (NCBI): domain Eukaryota; kingdom Metazoa; phylum Arthropoda; class Insecta; order Diptera; family Drosophilidae; genus Leucophenga; species Leucophenga varia. The sequence continues at coordinate 8,719 of JAEIFJ010002769.1, forward strand.
CATTGCAAAATCTGCAATCGGTTACAAATTTTAATGTTATCGGTCTAACCAAATGGCAAGTGGTTGCTTTGTGCTTTTTGTATTAGGCATGCGTAGAAAATATTGATTTCAAATTCAAATTCAGAATCAATGATATTTAAAAATACAAAAATTCTTTTGGAAAAAAAAAAATTAAAAAAAAAAAAAAAAAGTAGCTTTGGTGGAACCGAAGCATAAATACCCGCCACACGAATCTTTGAATAGTTTTAAGTGATCATCAGGTGCCTTATATACATTTATAAATATATAGACGACAAAAAAATCGGTGAGTTTGTATGGGGGGCTATACAAAAAAATGGGCGTGGCATCTTGGTTTTGGAATTGGATGATATAAGACGTAATTTTGCCCAGACGGACAGACAGACACGGACATGGCTTGATCGATTCGTCTCATCGAACTGATCAAGAATATATATACTCAATGAAAAATGTCAAAATTTTTTACGTTTACAATTGCGGGACGGGTATGACTTATAGTTTCTGAATAAAAAAGCTCATTCAAACAGATACGTAGTCAGACTTTAAGGTTACTAATCTTTCAGATTTTTCATGTGTTTGTTTAGGTATTTAATTTTTTACTTTACTATGGATTCAGTACTAATCACGCATAAAGTCGTGTTTGAAACCACAAAATTTCAACAGCCGCTCAAATCTAAGAGAGATAAGACCAAAACATATAATATATTTAATAACAAGAGGGAACGCTAAAGTCAAGTATTCTCGACTGCAAGAAATACCAAATTTTTATAAACCTTAGGTTCGGTTCAGAGGTTCGTGATGCCTTTGAACTACTGGTTCGGTTTTAATGAATGTCGAACCGTGGTATAGTTTGGTTTACTTTAAAACTGCCACAAAATTTAAAATAAATATGTTTCAAAGAAATCGTGAAACGATTCGAACCAAACCACTTTTTCCGCTTATATGGTACGGTTTTTGGCTCAGAGGAAATGGTTTTGGTTCATAGTTCAGAGCAAACACTCCAAAATTCTGTCATTTGGTTTTAAAACCCGATTGGTTCAAAACCGGTTTGCAACCATGGTAAATTTGTAAAGAGGCTATACGCATGTTGAGATATTTCATTTGGTCTAACTTAAGCATAATTCTTACAAAATTTAGAGATCCTAGATTATAGAACACAGAATTTTTTACGCATTTCATGGAGCGGGTTTCTATGAGGGGTACGTTAAAATGGAGCTAGAGACTGCCTGACGGCTTAGGAGAGTTCAAGTTTCGAATATGCTGGCAGTATCTCGTACACTCTCCCCAGATAGCGGATGAACCAGAAGTCACATCAATTCCGAATTCGGCTTTAATTGAAGTTTGAACCATCCGTTTCAAGAGCTGGGTTCAGAAAATCCGTATGCTGCTTTTCTGTTTTAAACAATGACTTTAAAAAGTATCATAGGTGTTGAGAAGTGTTTGAAAAACTTTATATTTTTAAAATATTTAACGTTTAAATTGTTCATCATAATTTCGAAAATCATTAGGTGCAAAAGTAAATATGTAACATTTTTTGTTAAAACTTAATTTCTATAATATATTTGTTCTCAGCAAGGCAAAAATTGATACGACATGCTTATAACCTAAAAATAAAAATGTTATAATATTTAATTGTATTGATTTGAAATGATTTTTTATATATGTAATACCTTCATGAATGTAACGAGCGATATTGGTGGAAATGTAGGCGGACGTATAGATGCGGACTTTTTGACTGCGCATGATTAGCATTTTTAGCATTGTATTGTACTTTCGATCGCACTGGAACCACTTTTGATTGTAGGCGGCATCGCCAACACGAACACTCTGAGCAGCAAGTGTAGAAATATGTAGAAGACTTTGTATATTTTTTTGTTATATATTTATAATGATTACAAATTGACTTACAGCAACGATGAGCTCATCACCATAATAGCAAACCATGAACACTTGCACCATTGATGTTGTCAAAAAAATGCTGTAAATCAAGATCGCCTCTAAAGTGGATTCGGTGACTTGAAATGCAATAAAACAAATTTGCATCGAAGCGGTGAGAAAATTAAGCAAAAGTGATGTGCTAAAAATTGTGTTCACATGTTCGCAGAGCCTGAAAGTTATTGAATTTTTTTAAAGTTTTTAATATGAAATTTTTGTCGGGTCACGCGAGATCCCGCGGGTTTCCCACGTGACGCCTATATCTAGTCGAAACTAACAAATTTGTAATCATCGAAAAATAAAATATTAAAGGAATATTTTAGGGTTTAGAGCTTACTCAAAACTTTTGAAATACAAATACAAAAGTAACTGTTAATAAAGATCAATTTTCTGAATGGACGAAGCCAAAAATGCCAGACAAAAAACTTGACATGTTGACATGGTAGAGCAATTCCGTACCATTACTTCAAAAGCTTGCTAGACATGTTCTTTATGTGTCAACTTTATCGGCTACCAGAGAGAGAGAGAGTTTTTCGATTTCAAGTAGGTTATTAGAAGAAGGAGGTACTAGACTGTTAAGCGAAAACTTCGGGAAAATTTATGTTTCCGAATAAAAACAATAAAAAACGTTATCTTCGTTACCCGTCACACGAATCTTTTACGAGTTTATGTGTGATCATCAGTTACTTGGATAAAACTTCGAGATGGGATGGGTGGGGGTCAATGATCTGATACAACTCCAGTTTAGACTTAATATTAGTATCAAATTTTAAGCTAAAATAAGTAATATTAATAAATATCAGACAATAAGACGTAAACTTGTATAGGTTTATACTTTATAAAACCGCGATCCGTACCCTATCGGTGGTGTGTACATAGGATGGTATTAGATGAGTTTTTACTCAATTTGAAGTAAAAATATTCTTAAATAATAGCTATTTTCATACAAAAATTCGAAAAAGGGCGTCAAGTTTGTATGGGTGCTGAGTGGGCGTGGCTATCTGAATTGAACACTTAGGACCGAGAAAAGCTAAAGTTTCGAGGTTCAGCTCAATTTCTTTAAAACTGAGTTTATGAATCACCGCGCAACAGACATACGGACAGACAGACGGACATGGCTAGATCTACTCATCTCATCAAGCTGATCAAGAATATATATTTTTTATGGGATCTGTGGCGTCTCCTTTACTGCGTTACAAACTTTCCGACAAACGGAATATACGCGTTTCCATTATGTGTAACGGGTATAAAAAATGATGTTTCTGAAAATGAAAGCATTTCAGCATATGTATATTAAACAAGGAAAAACGTTAACTTCGGTGGAACCGAAGCATAAATACCCGCCACACGAATCTTTGAATAGTTTATGTGTGATCATCAGTGGCTTATATACATTTATAAATATATAGACGAAAAAAATGTATTTTTCATACAAAAGTTAAAAAATCGGTGAGCTTGTATGGGGCTATACATAAAAATGGGCGTGGCATCTTGGTTTTGGAATTGGATGATAAAAGAAGTATTTTTACCCAATTTGGAGTAAATATATTCATAAATAACACAAATTTTTATTCAAAACTTGAAAAATGGGCGGTAAATTTGTGTGGGGGGCTACACCTAAAAATGGGCGGTAAATTTGTGTGGGGGCTACACCTAAAAATGGGCGTGGTACTTTGTTTTTGATGTCGGATGTCGTTAGAAGTGTTTTTATTCAATTTTGAGTGAATATATTCTTAAATTATACCTATTTTCATACAAAAATTCGAAAATGTGCGGTAAATTTGTATGGGGGCTATACCTAGGAATGGGCGTGGCACCTTGGATTCGACTTTGGACATAAGAACAGTTTTTACCCAATTTGGAGTGGATACATGCATAAATAATACCTTTTTAATACAAAAATTCCAAAATTATTGGTAAGTTTGTATGGGGGCTACACCTAAAAATGGGCGTGGCAACTTGGTTTTAACATACAAAGTTGTCGTTGCCGAGAAAAGCTCAAGTTCCAAATTTCGGAGTAATATCTATATATCTTCATCAAAAAAAATGCGAAGAAATAAACAGACAGACAGACGGACGAACAGACAGACAGACAGACGGACATGGCTAAATCGATTCGTCTCATCGAGCTGATCAAGAATATATATAGAGAGTTTCCATACGAAAAAGATCAAAGTTGCAAGTCAAGTTTTTGATTTTGTTCCAAGTTGGTTAATTTGTAGTATTTGGGGGTAGTAATAGCTCAGTCAAGTGTTTTTTAAAAATTTTCAAAATTTTAGGAATTACGTCACTTTTAATTTTTGGCCCTTTATTTTTTCAAACTCTTGTAATTTAAAGAATTTGAAAAAATAATGAACGGATTTTGGAGATATTGTTATCTAAAAAATTAGGCCTACTGATAATGGACCATTAAATGACACCTACCCATTTCATGAAATATTACCTGATTATACATAGATTATTCCAAGTTTCCTGACGGGTATTTGAGTTTCGACAGAGACTATTTTTTTACAACTAAGAAACTGTGTCTGTCTAATAATTTTTGTTGTAAAGTGTTGTGAGGTTTGTCACTCAGATTTCCGGCATGTCGGATTAGTACATAATATCTTATACATAATATCAGGCTAGTGTCCAGACCTACTCTCCCATTTCATGAGCACGCGTCACACAAGATTTACGAATTGTGCCCGTTTTCTACACGATATTTCTTCACAAGACCCGATAAACAACAACCCACTTTGCCCTATATTTTTGGATCGCTTAAATTGAATATTGATTCTATTTCATACCATGGTTATCTCTGCCCGTCTATCAAATAAAAAAGAAACACCATACAGACGGACACACACATCGCTAAGCGCTAAAGATTCTGACGCGATACTAAAAATTTTTCATGGGATTAAACTTCAGCATTCTCAATTAAAATTTTTTTTTTCAGGAATGAGTTTAACTTAATCTTTCTGTTTTATAAAGCACTTACGCCAAACACTTCTCATGATAGACAATCATGCCTTTCAGAAATTCTATATTCTCTGCACCCAAATTCTCATTGCACTCATAGTTTTCCAGTTTCATCGAAATATAATTGAAATGCATACAAAGTTGTGTTATTGCAACAATGAGCACCAAATCGGCGCAAAGGAATGCAACACCCGCCAAATAGGCACCGTGTGCTATATCCGTATATGTAAGCCAATAGGCGAGATTATTGCTTGTAGCATCGTAGGGAAACCAAATAAGAAATCCAAAATTGCGTTCGAAGGTCGGTGAATTGAGTAAATAATATTTAATGGTACCCTTGATGGCCGGATAAAACGAAAAAGTTGTTGTATAGGCCAAACAAAGAAAGCTTATGCCGTTCATTGTTAGCTTTGTTCTTCTATAGTAAATATCGAAATTGTATTCACGTTGCTTTTCACGCGTAGCCGGAAACATATGCTCCAGCTCATCCAGCAGCGTATTGAGTAACTTCTTGTTCACTACCAATGCGATTTGTTTAAAATCCGAAACAAATGAAAATCAATGCATGGTGCGACGGCAATAGCTAGCGTAACTGTCTCAAAGCTTTGCAACGATTTACAGAATAAGATTATTTCGCCAACGACAAGTAAATTGAAATTAAGAAATCCCAAGCAGAGATATATTTTCATTACGAGACTGTATAAAGGATTCGTTGAGCGATGCGCATACAAATCCTCGCCGATTGTTTTGTAAAGAACACCGGCACACGCATTAAATCCTTAAATTGGCGCACTTCTTTACTCATTTTGAACGTCTTAAAGCGAACTATTTGTCTTACGCAGTAAACGAGGCGCTTAAATAGCCTCATTTTTTTTTTTTCACAGATCGCATCGCTTTGCTGCAAAAGGCGTCAACGTAACAAATAAAAAGTTTTATGCTGTCTCATAACAGTTCCAAGATAATTATATATGGCAGCACAGCAAGCAGTGTCAAAAGTTTGTTCAAAAGTTTTTAATTTCAGGTGTGAACTTATAATCAAAGTAAAAAGTTTACTCTTTCTGGAATTCTTGAAAAGGCAGCTGAATAATTCACATACATAAATAGAAATGTATGAACAACAACTTTTAATTGTTTTACACAAAAAAATATTAAATAATTAAAATGTTTATGAAATAGACGACATCAAAATATTTGTGTATTGATTTAAGTGGATGTATTGAAAACTTTTATTCATCATCAATAATGTTTTTGGGGTTTAATAGCACCGGCAACTTTTAGCTTTTTAGACCTACTCTTATTCTGAATTCTTAGTTGATAACACAGGACGACTAAATATCACCTGTTTTTTTATTTAAGCATCAAAGTAGAGTACGAGGTGTGTTTAAACATTATCGCGAATTTTGAATTTTCGCGGGTTACGTATATTCGAATTTCGATTTTTTTGTGGCGTTTTGTTGGTACTCATGTCTCTCACTTATGCCAATAAGCTCGGCCATTTGAATGTTCACTTAATTGTTGACAGCTGCTTTGCTTGCACGTGTTTTGGATCGTCTTTGATTTTTACCTATTCAAAAAAATGGATCAAAGAACCTGTATCAAATTTTTTTTTTTCTGAATGGAAAAAATGGAATAAAAATGTTGAAGAAGGCTTATGGGGACCGAGCTCTACCAAAATCAACAACATTTGATTGGTATAAATTGTTGAAAGAAGGTTGAGAACGTGTTGAAGGCGAAGAGCGCCCTGGTCGACCATCGACCTCAACGGACGATGCTCACATCCAAAAGTAAAAGAATTTGTGCTTGCACACCGTTGATTAACTATGAGAGACATTGCTGATGAAATTGGCGTATCGAAAGGATCAATTAATACTCAATCGTGTCAAGTCTCGGTTGGTACCAAAAATGATGATTTTTTTAAAAACTGTACTGATTTTTCGTGACTTTTTTGCCAAAAATGCAACCAATATCGTTCCGCAACCACCGTATTCGCTTGATTTGACACCGTATGACTTCTGGCTATTCCCAAAACTCAAGAGACCACTCCGGGAACGCGTTTCGAGTCGATTGAGGAGATAAAAAGCTAAATCGAAGAAGGCGCTGATGGCTATACCGGAAAGGGACTATTTGGCATGTTTGGAGAATTGGAAAAAACGTTGGCATAGGTGTATTTTATCGGGAGGGGGACTACTTTAAAGGGGACAAAATAGATATTCATGAATAAATAAATAATGAATATATATATTCAGTTTGTCTGAAAGTTTGTTACGCATTGAAGGAGACGTCGTAGACCCTATAATGTATATATATTCTTGATCAGCTCGACGAGACGAATCGATCTAGCCATGTCCGTCTGTTACTCTGTCTGTCTGTATATTTCTAGGCATCTTTTTTTGTTGAAGATATAAAGATATTAAGCTGAAATTTGGAACTTAAGCTTTTCTCGGCTACGACTATGTTAAGTTCGTGCCACGCCCATTTTTAGGTATAGCCCCCATACAAACTTACAGTTTTTTTAGATTTTTATACAAAAATACTAATTATTTATGAATGTATTCGCTCTCAATTGGGTAAAAACACTTTTTTTGTCATCCAATGTCAATTCAAGATTCCACGCCCATTTTTTAGGTATAGCCCCCATACAAACTTTCCGCCCATTTTCGAATTTTTGTATGAAAATGGTTATTATTTATTCATGTATTTACTCCATATTGGGTAAAAACTCTTCCAATATCATGGTACCACGCCCATTTTTGGTGTTTCTTCCATACAAACTTACCGCCCATTTCCAGATATTTTCGAGAAATATGTTGTTATACATATCTGTATTTTTAGCTCAAAATTTGAAATTAATATTGTGTGTAAACTTGGGTGACCACTGATGATTATTGAAAGGAGCTATATCTGGAGAATACGGCGGTTGGGTTAGTACTTCCTATTTCAGCGTTTCCAAAATTAGGTCTGACCGGTTGAGCGTTGTCATGCTGCAAAAACCACTTTGTCGTGCATTTCTTCATATTCACTCCGATTTTACTGCGCGGCTCAAGCTCAGAGTTGCCTTGTAATCATTGGTTACCCCTCGTGTGTGTGGTTTCAACTCGTATGGCACGCAGTTTCCTTCCTTTGAATTAATTCCATGGCCTTTAGGCGTTCGCTGTCTGAAGACTCAACCACTTCCAATGATTGTTACAATTTCTGAAGCGTTTTGCATTGGTCCACGGCAATCATTTTCTTTAATTTTAAAATTACGACCAAAGCACCTCTGACACCATTTTTCAGATCGAGCATACTCGCCGTAAACTTCCACTAACATTCGATGATCCTCTGCCGTTATTTTCTTCATATCAAAGTAATGAACAAGAACATCCTGCAAAAGCGCATTTGGTATGATATTCTTCACAAGGTGCAAATGATGCTCATTCACAATAGGTTTTAAAAACTTTGGAAACTAAAAAATTGTTTCATATACTAGTGGCGACTTTTTTTTGGAACGATTATTATTCATAATTTTTTAGTTGTATTATTTTTTCTAAAATTATGCTAAACAACAGGTTTTTGGGGCGGTAACATTCTCAGTTTGCCACTTGCTACAAAATTCAACATTAAAGGGAAAAGGTATAATTTTAAGAGCTTGAGAACTTTTTAAAAAAAAAAAAACGGATAAAATTTAAAAAATCTCATCGGTTCTTTATTTGAAACGTTAGATTGGTCCATGACATTTACTTTTTGAAGATAATTTCATTAAAATGTTGACTGCGGCTGCGTCTTGGGTGGTCCATTCGGAAAGTCAATTTTTGGCAACTTTTTCGAGCATTTCGGCCGGAATAGCCCGAATTTCTTCGGAAATGTTGTCTTCCAAAGCTGGAATAGTTGCTGGCTTATTTCTGTAGACTTTAGACTTGACGTAGCCCCACAGAAAATAGTCTAAAGGCGTCAAATCGCATGATCTTGGTGGCCAACTTACCGGTCCATTTCTTGAGATGAATTGTTCTCCGAAGTTTTCCCTCAAAATGGCCATAGAATCGCGAGCTGTGTGGCATGTAGCGCCATCTTGTTGAAACCACATGTCAACCAAGTTCAGTTCTTCCATTTTTGGCAACAAAAAGTTTGTTAGCATCGAACGATAGCGATCGCCATTCACCGTAACGTTGCGTCCAACAGCATCTTTGAAAAATACGGTCCAATGATTCCACCAGCGTACAAACCACACCAAACAGTGCATTTTCGGGATGCATGGGCAGTTCTTGAACGGCTTCTGGTTGCTCTTCACTCCAAATGCGGCAATTTTGCTTATTTACGTAGCCATCCAACCAGAAATGAGCCTCATCGCTGAACAAAATTTGTCGATAAAAAGCGGATTTTCACATTTCGAACCGAACGCTGATTTTGGTAATAAAATTCAATGATTTGCAAGCGTTGCTCGTTAGTAAGTCTATTCATGATGAAATGTCAAAGTATACTGAGCATCTTTCTATTTGACACCTTGTCTGAATCCCCGTGATCTGTCAAATACTAATGCATAAAAATCTAACCTCAAAAAAATCACCCGTTATAACAAGGAATTGTTACTGAATTCAACCTTAAGTCATATTTGTACTAATATTTTAAAAGTATTTTTTTAATATGTATCGATGCTATCAATATGACAATTGCGGATATTTTTGTATGAACGATAATATCGATACTAATCGATGCTAAAAGTCCTCATATATTTCAAAAAGTATCGATATGTATCGATAATGTATGCATATGTAGCGATACAACCTTTAAAGCAGATACAAAATACAGGAGATTCGTAAGCAAAAAAAATGTATATAGTAAATTCAATAGTTTTTCAAATTTCTTAATTCACTAATTAAATGCAAAAACATTTTTGTAACAATTTAAAAAGAATAATTGAAAGCAAACGCTATGCAGAAGAAGAGCCTCAGGAAATAAAACATAAAATAAAATGAGCGTTAATAAAATAAAACATAAAAAATCAAAAAAACTTGAAATCAACCCTAAATAAAACATTCTTGGCCACATTGCTTGATAACAACTCAACGAGTATGTCCAGTCAAGCATCTAGATTGAATATTTTTTTCTTTCTTAATTTTCATTTTTATTTTTTCAACCGGTGCGGCTTTTTAATGGAAATAGAAGGAAATAAAAATTTTTCTGTTATCCTGAACTTGAGCACAAATTGAGCAGAAAATAACTAAAAAAGGCCGTTTTTTTCCTCTGGCATTCTTCCTTGCACATAATTACCAAAGTTAAGGACATTTTCTTTTAGGAAAAAGTGGGAAAAAAAAAAAACACCCCAAATATTCTAAGCTAATTGTAGCCTGGCCTTCGTTGGGGCTGCCACAAAAGGTAATTTTCACTTCAATTTAACATTTTTTGATTCTTTCTTTAATATTTTTTTCTTTTTTGCTGCTGTCGTTTTACTTTTAATTTGAAAATTGAACTTTTTCGTTGATTATTTTCTAACATTGCCAAGGCTTGTGTTCGCATAAGCATTTCAATAAAAATAATTAGTTTTTTTATGCTCTTCTCCACTCTTTGTCCACATTTCATTCGATTGGGGAAAACTGTTTTTTTGTTTATATTTTTAAACTTCCTAGCAAACTTGGAAAACTTTTACGATTATTAATCTAGTTTTAAATTAGATTCTTTTTTTTATGATTTTTTTGTGTAAAAGTTTTTCTTGTATTTAAAAAAAAAAAAAAAAAAAAAAAAAAAAAAAAGACATATAAATAAAAAAAAAAAAATAAATTAAAATAAAAAAATTAATAAAATATAAATTAATTAATTAAAAAATTTTTTTTTAAAAAAATAGAAAAAATAATTATTGCATAATTATAAAATAGTATCTTAATTAAATGTATTAATTTTGAAAATTAATTATTTAATTTAAAATAAAACAAGTATTAAAATTAAATCATTTAATAAGAGTTTATAAATTTATCTCATTTGATAAAGAGAAACGACTCAAGAATTGTACTCAAAGCGGGTAAGATTGCATAGGAGGAGAAATTTAAACATAGAAATTGGGTTGAGTGAAAAATTGAGCATTTCAAATTTCCCCTTTAAGCTAATTGAGTGAGTTTTTTATTTATGCTCAAATAAATATCTCAAATCTTTACTCAATTAAAAAACTCGCTCAAGTAGCTTAAAGGGGTAAAAGAAATACTCAAATTTCCACACAACTCAATTTCTATGTTTATTTTTTCTCCCCATTCCCATTTTGAGTACAATTTATTTAGTCATTTCTTTCCATGAGAATCTTAAATGAGATTAATTTATAAACAAATGTTAAAAAAAATTCTTTGTATTATTTTTTTAAAATTTTTTTTTTAAAAAAAAAAGTGTATGTATATATCAAGAATTTTATTTGAATTCAATTTTGAATATAAATAAATTAATAGTCGTAAAATTTTTCCAATTAAATCAAATGTGGATAAAAAGCATACAGGATTTAGAACTTAGAATAAAAATTGTACACTACAGATGGCGCTTTTTGAATTAGAAGACTAGCAGATAATTTTCTTAAAAAATGTTAGATGGCAGCTATATACAAATACATAATGTGGTGAGTTAAATGTAGACGCTAGATGGCGCTAACGATTGATAAAAGTTGCAGCATGTCCTATTTTCATTATTTTTAAAAAATTTAATTAATTTATAGGAAAATTATATTTTTTTTATTTAATAAAAATAAAATTATTGTTTTAGTTTTCAATTTGAAACAAAATTGTGATGTTTTAATAACATTTGATCATTTAATACAAATAAAAAATAAAACTAGTCAAAAGGTATCATAAAAATCTATATTTTCCCATAGATGACGCCACATGTTCTATTTTGTTTTTTGAACTGAAAAGATTTGAACGCAGCGGATCCGAATAGAAATTCTTTTAATTTGGATTTGGGGGCGTCTATTGTATTCAAATCAGGCATCAGATATGATATTACAATCCAACAGAACAACGATTCAAAACATTTAAGAAACAAAAGAAAACGCTTTAGTCAAGTCAGCACGACCTATTCAACCTGTCGATCCTGATCTTTTTGGATACAAATTTTAGAAGCTTAGTTTTCAACGAATGTTTTATAACTTAAGGTAATTTTTCATAAAAATCTGACAACAAATCGAACAAAATGTTTGTTCCTAAGAAAGCTATTGTATACCAAATGTCGGATATATTTATGAGAAACATATAAAATAAAATGCTTGAATAGCGATTAAGTTTTGTTCTTTTTTAAATTACAGTTTATTTAATTCTAAAAACTATTGATTTTATTCCTCATATTTAATAGGAACAAATTTTTTTTTTTTTTTAATGCTGTAATCTTTACTTGCAATCAGTCCCTAAGGGGACTATCAGCGAATTGTAATGCATAACATTGACTTTCTATATAATATGTTGTATTCCATGACTTGGGAGTTGTAATTGGGGTTTAAAAAGGGTGGGGTGATGGAAGGAACAAATAGCAGCCTCTTATGACATTCATTTAATGTTTACGTTTCTGAATGCTTATTTTATTATCTTTCATACAATTTCTGATCTTCTGCATTTTAACTTGCGTTTTAAATTTTGTGTTAATATTTCGATTACAATTTTCTAGTTTACATTAAAAAAAAATTGGAACTATTTTTATGTATTTTGGGGTGTAAATTTGATATTCATAAATAGCATAACTTCGTGTAGCGGAAGGAAATACCTTTCAAACGATGTAGAACTTATCGTTAGAAAGCTATCAATCTCTCTCAGAAAAACCTAAAAAAATTCTATAAAAAATGCTTTTCAAAGATATCTTGAAAACGGCCTACGCCGTGAACTTTTTTTTTGCTCGAACTAATTTACCCAGCCTAATGTTTGAATAATAACATATTTATACATATCACATATCAAAGTTAATATGTTAAAACTTATGCCTTTTCCAAGAAGTCTCTACAGCAGATTCTAAACACTATGATGATACATCCATTTGTCCGCCGCACAGTGGGGCAAAAAAAGTAGCCTATCAGGGTTTTTAAAATAAAAGTTCAATTTTTTTATATTAGCCTTGAAAAATGAAAAAAAACAAGAAAAAAAGTTAACTTCAATGGCACCGAAGTTCAAATACCCGCCACACGAAACTTTAATTATATATAAAATATTTTTTTCAACGGGTTGGGTGGGGACAACTCAAGTTGGGGTCTCAAATAAGACACATGTACGTAAAATTTTAAGCTAAAAATGCATATAAAACATTAACTTTAAAAAACAAAAAAAATTGAAGGTGAGGGTGTATGGGGTCTGCATGTTATAGTGGCCCGATCCTTGTCATATCGGTAGCATATTCATAGGTTAACAGTAGAAGTGATTTTACCCAGATTGGAGTGAATATATCCATAAATAAGAATTATTTTCATACAAAATCTGCAAAATGGGCGCTTTGATTGTATGGGGCCAATTCAAAAAATGGGCGTGGCACCCTTCTTTTTATATTGGATGCCATTAGAAGGATTTTTACAGAATTTGTAGCAAATACATTCATAAATAATAACTAATTTCATAAAAAAAGATTGGAAAAAGTGATAAATTTGTATGGGGGCTACTTCTAAAAATGGGCGTGGCACCTTGGTTCTAATATACAAACTGCCTAGGAGCACAAAAAGCTTAAGTTTAAAATTTCAGGTCAATATCTCAAAAACTTTCCGAGAAAAACGAATTCCAACAGACAGACAGACGGACATCGCTAAATCGATTCGTCTCGTTGAGCTGAACAATAATATATATACTTTATGAGGTCCCGAAGCTTGCCAATCAATGCCGATACTGTCCTCTATCCGCTATCAACCTACTCGATTATTGTTTAATTAATCAGTTGATTAATCAATTATTGATTCTTCAACTAATTGATCACTTGATTATACAAAATAATCGATTGTACATTGATTAATCGATTAATCACACAGTCCTGGTGGCGGGTATAAATAAATTTTGTGTTTGAATGCTTTCAGTTTTTGAGATAACACTTGAAATTAATCCAAAACACGTGGAAGCTGTTCATTTACTATCCCTAAAAAATTTGTCCTGGGATAGGCTTAATTAATAAATTTAGTTAAAATAATTTATATAATGGGGTACTCTTACACCAACCAATTGCAACAAAAATATTGTATTTGTTTAAAAAAATGTTTAATAATAATAATGTTTTTTTTTTCATTTTTCAAAGTTAATAAAAAAATGAAATTTTTATAGCTATTGAAACCGAAATTTTATTAGCTTTAATTTAAAAAAAAAATGGCAGACAAATGGTTGTACTGTTCTCCGCTTTCTAAGTCTTCCTCGAAGACTATAAGATATTGGGCTTTTGTTAATCAATTAATTTTTTGAATCCGATTTTAAGGGCAATTCAAATATTCAATTTGTGGCATCTGATCAAATAATACAATACAAATTAGTAGTGCATATAAACTGGGTACGGGGAAGATACGAAAATATTAGTTTTAGCAAAAAAAAAACACAAATCACACTCGGTGATTTTTTCACAGTGATTAAAAAGTCGCACTGCGACTGAAAATAGTTATTTGCGAATTTCTTGCATCCTCAGTGAACATATTCAGTTTTCGGCGATTTTGTGCAACGCTCCTCGCGAATAGTGAAAATGTGCTTTGGAGCTTATATCGCTCTTCGCGAATCGTTCATATACGTTTGAACACCGAACCTGTACAAATTCGTTGGTACATTTGCCATTCACTTGAATCGTTAAAGCGTGTAATTCACTGAAAGCGCGGTATATAACAATTTTTACAATAACAGCAGGGTTTTATTTTCTATGCATTAAATCACAGTTGGCTTGTTATTTTGATGTAGCGACTTTGTGAATCACTTTTCACGAATAATCGCTGATTGTTTTTTCGCGAACTGCGATTTAATCACTGTTTGCAGTCACTGCGATTTTTAAGTCTCAGATGCTAGTCATACTATAAAAAAAAACAAAGAAACAAAAAGATTTCTTGCAAACCTCCCTTAATACTTTGGCCGAAAAATTCAATCGTTAGTGAATATTTCCTATCAATCTTATAATATTTAATATGATAAAATATATTTATATGCAGAGATTTCATATCTATTTTCATTACATATATATAGTTTTTAAAATTTTTATTATTCAGACAGTTCTATTTCACACACCTGTCTTCTCTAAGATGTATGTTTATCTGCACAAGTAAGTAGACAGGATGATGCGATGCGTCTAGGTAATTAGACTTTTTCTGAGCTATTTTGTTTTGTTCGTTTAAAATTATAGCACAACGACAGGATAAACAGAGAAACAGAGCATGTGATGTGTGTAGATTTCAAATACAAGAAACCAACAAAGAAACAAACAAACAAATAAACGAACAAAGAAAATAAAATGAAAAATAAAGTAAAGTAAAGGGTTGATAGAGTGAATAAATGTTGATTTGGACCAGGCTTAAACGGACAATGAAAAGCGACAGCTGCCAGCGTGAATGATTGTAAGCGTGTAGTGTGTGCACTGTGCAAACGAATGAGAACTGGATTGTTCAGTTTGGACTGTGTATGCGGGAGCGGAAAAATGTTTGCTATTGTAACAGGTTGGCCGGCCAAAAAGGATACGTATAGACACATGAAGAGATACAATGCTGCAAAATAATAGACAAAGCTGACGTTTGGTAAGCAGGATGTAATAAAAAGCCTTTGCTGCTGCTTTTGCTTTTGCTACTGAGATAGTGCAGCAGAGCTGCGGTTCTGTTCCGGCTGCACTTGCTGCACCTGTTTCAAACAATGTTCCTGTGGACTCTTGTAAAATGATTGTTTGGATGCGATGCGATTCAAAGCTTTGCGGAGGAGAAGAGTCATGTTGCAAAGTCATTAACTTGAGCAGAAGAAGTTGAATTTGTGATTAAGTCAAAAGTTGGAAATGCATTCCAAAAAAAAAAAAAGAAGAAAAAAAAAAGTAAATAAAACCGGCATAGGCTGAAAGAAGATAATTGCACGCATGGCAAAAAGGATATACTACAGAAGAAAAAAAGGAAGGCGTTGCAACAGTGAAAGGATTGTGTACGTTGCATGTGTCGCCTGCAGCGTTGAGCCATTTGAGAATTTGTTACAAGAGAAAGCAAAATGAGTTAAGAGTATGGGAGAATGTGTAAAGGATATGTATGCATATCGCATAGCGCATGCATGTTAAGTACAAGAACAATAAATGCCTGCAACCACTTAAACGTCACCACTCACACCACCACTATTCAAAATGCTGTCGTCTTCTTGGCCATTCTTTTACCATATTCGTATGCTCGTGGCATATGTATATATTTACATTACAAGTACTTATAAACATACATAACAACCTGCGCACAAATACAAAACACCACACCCAAACCAAACCAAAATATGGTCGCGACGCCATTAAAAGCGGCCACCGTCACGTCATGCTAGAAAGAAAGAAAGAAACATGAATGCCGCTTTATCGCCATGAGAGGACCTCCCTTTTGAGCGCTTCGCTACATGTGCAATTTTTTATTTTTCTTGTTCACTCATTCCTCAATTCGGTTTCTCTCTCTCTCTCTCATTCCTATTATTTTGTGTTTCCCCCTATGTCAGAAAATTGCAAAAAAAAAAAAAAAATAAAAATCGAAAATTGCAAAAAAAATGTAAGGTGCCCAAGAAACAACCCCCAAAAGGAATTGTCGCACACAATAAATACGCAGAAGAAGAAGTTTAGAAAATGCTTTCCTGCCTTCTAAAAATATAAACACACATACTAATTACTTGAAAATTATTTAGACATTAGGGTCCGATTTTCTATATATGTATAAAATTTTTTTTTTTATTAGATCAGTGGGAGAAAATCTATCTTGTATCAAGAACAACTCGAACTTGTATCAAGAACCATTCGTCCTTGTATCAAGAATTAATCGTACTTGTATCAAGAACAACGCTTTCTTGTGTCAGGAACAATGCTTTCTTTGTGTCAGGAACAATGCTTTCTTGTATCAAGAACAATGCGATCTTGTATCAAGAACAATTCGTACTTGTGTCAAGAACAATTCGTTCTTGCGTTAGAATAATTCATTTTTGCATCAAAAACAATTCGTTCTTGTCTCAAGAATAGATCATTCGTGTATCAAGAAAAACTCGTTCTTGTATCTAGAACAATGCGTTCTTGTATCAAGAACAATTCGTTCGTGTATCAAAAACTATGCGTTCTTGTATGAAGAACAATGCGTTCTTGTATCAAGAACAATGCGTTCTTGTATGAAGAACAATGTGTTCTGGTATAAAGAACAATGCGTTCTTGTGTCAAGAACGATGCGCTCTTTGTATGAAGAACAATGCTTTCTTGTATCAAGGACCATGTGTTCGTGTATCCAAAAACTATGTGTTCTTGTATGAAGAACAATGCGTTCTTGCATCAAGAACAATGCGTTCTTGAATCAGGAACAATAAGAATCTTGCAGCAAAAACAATCCAATTTAGTATCAAGAACAAATTAAAAACATTCGTGCCAAGAACAACATTACAAAAATAGTGTTTTGTAATTGAATCACAATAAATTTAGTCTCGAGTCTTTTCAATAAACCCGAACTAAAAGATATATTTTTATACCCTGTACCCAAAGGGTTAAAGGGTATATTAAACTTGTGAGAATGTATGTAACAGAGAGAAGGAGGCCTATAAAGTGTATATATTCTTGATCAGCATTGGAAGAGGAATCGAACTAGCTATGTCTGTTTGTCCGTCTGTCCTGCTGTCTGCCATATGAAAGACATTATCTTGGAGACTATAAGAGATAGGGCCACCATATTTAGAACTTGAGCTCTCCTAATCCGTCAAGTGTACACTTACAAACTGTTTTTCTCTAACCCCATTTTAAGGGGTACATATACCTCAAAATTTTGGGTTTTTGCATAAATATGTCATTGTTTCTTAATCTAGGAAGTCTTAAACTATGTCTATGATAGTCCCAATGAAATATCCCAATATGGGTGGGACCATCCAAATTTAAGGTATAGGCCCCATACAAATGTACCCCAAAGTTTTGTGTTTTTTGCAAAAATTCATTGTTTCTTATTCTAGGAAGTCTAAATTTAGTATAAATTACGCCAAGGATAGTCACAATGAAATAGACCAATGTGGGTAGGTTCAACAAAATTTTTGGTTTAGCCCCCATTTTTAAGTTTTTGTATGAAAATTCAATTCAATACGGTATGGTAGTTAAATAGATCCGATCTTAAGGTTCATAAAGATTGGGTACAGGGTATCTTGCAGTCGACCATACTCGACTTCAGAGTTCTTTCTTGTTTTTTTGCTAGTTCTTAATACGTATCTACCTACGAGAATGTATTCATTTTAGGTCCACCCTAATAGACATGCATTAATGATGAAACTGCGACATGTTGCCAGCGTACAAAAGCCAAATAAGACTGGCAAGGACATGCGAACAATGAAAGAAAAGAAAAAATGAAAATAGAATAAATGTAGAAGTCGTTGTCATGAAAAGCTCATATGCCGCTCTCTTGTACCCCTCGCTAGTTTGTTATTATTTTTTTTTTTTTGCTGAATACTAGGTACAATGTCAACGACAGTTCAAATAGCCAAAGAATGAGCGATTGTAGGAGGTTGCGAAAAAAAACGAAAGAACGAGAACATTTGGCAGGCCTTTGGGGTTGCTATACATACTACATGCATATACACGCAGTTAAGTGTACTTTAACTTTTTTTTCTTCTTATATTTCTATTCCGCTTCTTCTCGGTGTAATTTTTCCTGTAATACGTTTGTTCTAAGTGAGGCATAAATGTCCTTTTTGTAGACAAACATACTCACACACACACACACACACATACACCTTCATATATTCATACAAACATATATCTCTTATACTGTACAGTGTAGTCATAGCAAGTGGTCTCAGGCGTCATCATGTCACTAAATGCTGAAGGGTCGTTTTTACTTTTTAAATAGAAATGTTGCATTTTTTTTTCACTCGCTATAGCCACTTTTATTAGTCAGCATCTGCCCGACTCTGACAAGCGTGCAATTCTTATGTACAATATATCTTTATATCGTATACATATAGTATATTCTTTTCTATTCTATTCTTCATATTTTGTTTCAGGGCAAAAGGAAAGCACTTTCATATGAATACAAGTGCCTATGAATACATGATATGCCTACACTTGAGTCATTCTGTTTTATAAGTAGTAAATGAGTGTATGTGTTTGAATTAGTTACAAAGCAAGCATGCTAATTTAGCTATTTGAGCAGCTATAAATAATTTAAGCTTTGCATTTGCCGTAGTTATCTTTTTGTAAAATATCTACGTTTTTATATTCCTAAAAACGCTTTTTGTTTTTGGTTGAATGCTTTGTGTGAGGCGGTATTTGAGTAGCAAAATTGATAATGAAATACAAGGGAACCGCTTATATGTGGGAACGAAACATGCATATAGGCGTGCCTTGCTTGATCTGACACCGCCAGGCTTTTTTCCTGAAGTGATACCTGAATGAATCAAATACATAACAAGATTTTTTGTGTTATTCATTAAAAACGAAACACCCTGTATAAATTTTTTGGTCTAAAATGGAGAAAAAAACATGATTTTTATGAACTTACGCGGCCCGAACATAAAAAAATTTATAAAAATTTTGTCAAATTGAAGGTTATGTCTCACAAAATTTAAAGTTACGCATTTATTTATTTTTTTTTTTAAACTCATCACACAGAGTGAATGAGCGGCCCACTTCAAAGCAAATGCCTCAATTTACCTTGTAATTTTTACCACAGGTGTAGTACATAATGTAGGTGACCACGTAATAAGAAGAGATTTTGGAAAACTTTGAACAAAGTCGTCATATTTTTCGAAAGTATAGACAGTTATATTATTCCTTATCTTTTTGCTGAAGGTTTGAGTGAGATGAACAGATTTCCTGTACTCACCACAGTTTGCTTTCATATTGAATAAAATTTACCAAAATATGTAACCAAAGAAGAAAGAGACAGTGCTCGAATACTACAACTGGCATTATTGTAACATGGATTAGACCTAGATACATATAAATTAAGATAAAGAAAATTACCACTTTTTTCGATTTTTTTTGTATCAAAATAGTTATTATTTATAAATGATGATCGTACGTGAACTTATTAAAGTTTCGTGTGTCGGGTATTTGAGCTTCGGTGCTACCGAATTTAACGTTTTTTCTTGTTTTTAATATTTATAATGAAAACTAACTTTACTCACCAAAATAAGTAAACAAATAGACAATGGATGAATACTACTCCTAATTATAACATCTTACCTTACATCATGGTTTCATATAAATTTTTCCCGTAACAGCTTTTACAAGGTATTAAAAATTAAAAGCAAAAACAAAAACAAGAAAGAACGCTGAAGTCGAGTATGCTCGACTGCAAGATACCCTGTACCCAATCTTTATGAACCTTAAGATCGGTTCTATTTAACTACCATACCTCATTGAATAGAATTTTCATACAAAAACTTAAAAAATGGGGTATGTATATATACCTAAAATTTTGTTGGACCTACCTTTATTATTCTATTTCATTGGGACTCTCCTAGGCATAATTTATACTGTTGAATAATAAATTTAGACTTCCTAGAATAAGAAACAATGTCGTTTTTGTGCAAAAACACAAAATTTTGAGGTACATTTGTATGGGGACTATACCTAAAATTTTGTTGGTCCTACCCATATTGGGATATTTTATTTGGGACCATCATCGACATAATTTATACTTAATTTGAACTTCCTAGAATAAAAAACAGTGTCGTTTTTTGTGCAAAAACCCAAAATTTTGGGGGTAAATTTGTATGGGGGCTACACCTACAATTTTGTTGCTCCCACCCATATTGGGATATTTTATTGGGACTATCATAGACATAATATATACCAAATTAAGACTTCCTATAATAAGAAACTATGACGATTTTATGCAAAAGCCCAAAATTTTGGGGTAAATTTATATGGGGTACACCAAAAAAGGGTCTAAAATGGGTCTAGAAAAACCGTTCACAAGTGAATCACTTGACGGCTCTGGAGAGTCTAAGTTTCAAATATGGTGGCCCTATCTCTTATAGTCTTCGAGATAATCTCTCTCATACGGCAGACAGCAGGACGGATAGACAGACATAGCTAGTTCGACTCCCCTTCCAATTCTGATCAAGAATTATATAGTTTATGGGGTCTATAAAGTATATATATTCTTGCCTCCCTTCTGTCTGTTACATACATTCGCACAAACTTAACATACCCTTTTACACTTTGGGTACAGGGTAAAAAGAAGATAAAGGAAATCGGTTAAGTCATTCCTTCTGTCTGTTACATACATTCGCACAAACTTAACATACCCTTTTACACTTTTGGGTACAGGGTAAAAAGAAGATAAAGGAAATCGGTTAAGTCATTCCCATAAATTGAGCTGAACCTCAAAACGATGTAATAAACCATATTATTATTTTTTAAATTTTAATTGAAAATTGAAATTTAAGTTTCCCCTTGCTTCGATAAAAAAATTTGATAAATTTATTACGCCGAGTAATGAAAGGAATTAAAACAACGGTACTTTTTGAAAGGAAAAAAATAATTTTAAACAACACAATTTCCCAAGGCAGCAATTTTCGACAAAAAGGTGAGTAAATAATTTCATATACCAAATGAAGAAATTGTTATGAGAAATTGCAAACTCAACGTATTCGATTCCCTGATGGTAGATCTGACAAAGTCGCTGGAATGGATACTTCGTTGATTTGTCGCTTAGTTAGCAATCTGCAATCTGCAATCGAAGTGCGTCGGTGCAGCAATTTGCAGCAGACAACACCATTCTGTATCTCTGTAACTGGAAAAAAAATCAATCCAACAAGATGCAATGAGACGCTCCGTTGGCGGTCGGTCAACAATGACAACACGTCACAAATCTTACGTAGATGTAACGGGATTTATAAACAAAACAAAACAAAAAAAAACTTATTTGCCAAAAATGGTTACCTATTGACAGCTGATACAAGCGGCACGCAATACAACTTGCAGCGTTGAAGACTTGTCAAAAAAAACAACAGCATCGGCAACCAAGTTGAGTCAAGAGAGAAGTGCGCGGGTAGCTGATTGGTCAATTTTAAATGACAAGAAGAACCGAACCGAACCGCAAAAGTGTCAACCTGTGCGGCGATATTTTCTTCGGTGTGGACAAAGTCTTTGTATGCGTTTGAAAAGAAAAAACAAACTCTTGACGCCAGAAGGAGCTATCGAACGTCATTGCGGCTGAGGTGCAACCTGTCTTCACTTGACATACAATAAAAACCACATTGATACATATCCAATCGGTTTCGACAATTCACAATAAATTCTACCACAATCACCTGTCTCGTAAGTCTCTTCTTGGAGTATTCGACTTTGTTATAAACGAGACCCGTTGGCAATTCTTAAATGTTGTTGTTTTTTTTGTTTTTCTTTCAAATACGTACAAAGCCACAGACGAAAATCTTATTGACAAATTTACGTAGTCATAGACTTTAAGTTGCTGATTGAATATCTGATTTGAAGCCTAACAGAATGCATACAAATGTATCTAAAATTTAAATATACATTAAATCAGTAATTGCTATGCAAAAAAAACGATTGATGGTTTCTTGGGAAAACGGTTAAATCTTACTTCAAAACGATCACTCCTTTAAAAACCTAGATAAATCTGCATGCCAGCTTCCTTTTTCAAATATTCCCTTCGAAAATGTTTCCGAAATCCGAAATAGTAATCAAATTTTTATTTAATCTTTTTTAAAATTAATAAAATTGAAAAAGAATATTGAGAAATTAAAAAAAACTTACTCAAAAAAATGTCCTTCCTCAAATACCAAGATTTAAAAAAACCTGGACTAAAAAATCCCTTGACAGAAAAATATTAATATAATTCAGTTAAAAAGGTATAATTGATTGAAAAAGTGGGCGCTGGGAAAAGCTGATTTGTGTCACAGAAATATTTAAAAATACCCGGGCAATAACTGTACACTTGAACTTTTTAGAACTGAGAATAGCTTAAGTTTCGAAGGTTAATGTCTTTAAAATTAAGCGAGTAAAACGCATTAATGTAGGGAGACAGACAGACATGATCGACTCGTTTTTTTAAATTTTTGTTCCACCATTTTTTTTAAATTCTTTTTTTGAAATGTCTTTTTCCACTCTATATTCATGCAAATTTTCAAGATTTTATCTCAAGCCGTTTTCGAGATATTATGGGGTCCCACTTTTTCAAAGGCTCATAAAGCACACAAAAAGCTTCCATAAGGCTCAAATTTTGGATTTGAGCCTTTCGAACAGTAGGCTTCTTCTCCACCAAATTTCATCGAATTCTGAGGTATGTCGTACAGGAAATCTTTTGTTTTCATGGAAATCCCCATATATAATTACATAGGGTTTAGGATGTCTTTTCATGTTTTTGCTAGATATTTAGTAGAACAAAAATGTATTCTTGAAATTTCGGGAAACCCTAAAAGCTGGATTTATGGTAAAAAAACAGATTCCATGTTTTTTCATTAAGAACTATTTTTTATTTTCAACCTGTTTTTATAGAGATAATTGCGTTGAATAAAAAGTAGAGCGTTTTTTTTTTCATCACGGAAAATTATATCTTTCCAGCTCTATAACAGATGTTTCTATTCGCCGTAATTGTCTTGGTTAGAAACGTTTATCAATTGTTAAAAAGATTTTGGACCTGTACAATTAGTTTGGTGACACAGGTATTAAAGAACATTTTTAAAAAGCGAGTAACTTTTTTACCTGTCAACCAATTTACATGAATTGGTTGCGTTTGAAAGGTGAGACCTGTACCTTTCTAATGTTATCAACGATTAATAGATGGCGTTACGTGTTCCATGATTTAAAACAAAAAGTCCCTTTGAATTTGAACATACTGTGTATCATTGCTTTGAGCTGGTCCAGGGGACTTTGGTTTATCGGATTTTTCCGCAGTTTATACTACGCTCATATGAAAATGAGTCTAATTCATTCATGAATAAATTTTGCCAAAAATTGTGTTCCAGTTCTTTGGTATTTTGTTTTCGATAATTTCAATTGCAAAAATTGTATAAGACTGGCGCGTCAATCGCTCGCTACCATAAATCAGTCTGAAAGCAATGTCTGAAAGCAATAGCCGTTTTACAACGGAGCACCCTGTGATAATTATTAAAAAAATACTTTTTTTATTAACACAGCTCGACATGCTCTAATCATTTTCTCTGTCGACCTATATAATCAATAAAAAAAGGGACAAACAAACAATGATAAACGTTGACTTCGGTGTAACCGAAGCTTGAATACCCGTCACACGAATTTTAAAATAGTTTATTTGTGATCATCTCTGGCTAAGATAGAACCTCGAGATGAGATGGGTGGAGGTCAATGGTCTAATACAACCCAATATTCATATCGAAATATAAGTTAAAAATGCAGATACTATATAACAGTTACTTATCTTTAAACCTAAGCGAATTGATCCCATCACTTCTACATACACAATACAATTATATAATAAATTTGTCAGACTTTACTTACTAATCCATAACTTTTATATTTTAGGTCCGATTTAGACAATCTTAAGCTTCATAACATCGCAATAAAATTATATTAGTTTAAAAAATTAAAAAATAATTAAAAAAATTTTGTTTCCTCTGAAAAATCGATACAAATGGTAACAAATATTTGATATTCATAAATAGCAAAAGCTCGTGTAGAGAAAGGAAATACCTTGCAAACGATGTAAAGCTCATCGTTATATATAATTCGTTCTTAATTTGTAGAAATAACTCAAAGTAGTATTAAATAAAACGGTGTGGTTTAGGGTTCTAAGCTCCAAAATACATGAAATGGGTCCATAAAAAAGCTCTTTCTTGATGTAAACTAGAAAATAGTAGGTACATTAAAAAAAAAAAATCATTAGAAACTTATTTTCAAATGATTTTTTCTGATTCTTTGGAAAAATTTGATTAGATTATTCCAAAGATTACGTTCCTGCTATATGCTTGGTTAGGTTTTTTTTGACTCAATAAAATTTACGCACCCTAATCTTCATATATGTAGTTATATATGTATATCGAATACGATTTTCAAGTTATCCAACTTATACATTAATCCATTAAGTTCGTGTTAACATTTTCAATGCTCAAAAAGAGTGCCAGATAATTATAAAATATACAACGCCATTAAAATATTTTCAAGTATCAATGTTGCTGTTAGTTGCCAACAGATTTTTTACGCGAATATTTTTTTTCTTTTAAAATAAAAAAAACCAACAATTTTTAATTACAGCAATGATTCAAGAATGTGGATCAGCGGGGTTTAGTCAGTGAAGCAGCAGCAACGGAGGGAAATACTCCTTTAATTACCGCAGTTGTAGAGTGAAATGCGGTTTTCAAGTACATTTTCCTGTGATGATGAACTGAGCAACAAAAAAAAAAAAAAAAAAAACAACAAAAAAGAGTAGAAAGAAAATGCAGGACTGTATGAGTAAATGAAATGCAGCTATGTGATGAGTTGATAATGGCGACTATGAAAGCATGAACGAATTGCATTGAAGGAGCGAACAAGAGACTACATAAATGTGCAAGGGAGTGAGCAAGACGCTGCAATTATAACTCAAAAATTTTTGTTGCTGTTAAAATGCAAAGAAAATCATACAAAAATACTACATAGAAGGTAAATACTATAACCGCCATATTTTGTTTCTTTCTTTTATGTTCCATTTTATTTTTATTTTTATTTTACCTCGTTGAAATATCACAAAAAAAATAAAAAAAAACGAAATAAATAAAAATAAAATTGCGAAGTGAAAAATGAATAAACGAAAAATTGCATGGCAAGTGGAAATTCGTTGAAGCGTGAAGCTTTGTACTATCGCAATGCGATGCACTTCTTTGGAACAATATAGGAAACGGCTGGGGAACAAGAACAAAACCAGAGGCAGAACTTGAAACAACATTCCGACATTACAGAAAATAAAAAAAAAATTATTTTTAATTTTATTTTATTTAGTTTTTTTTTTTTTTTTTTTTTTTGTTTTTAATTTTAATGTGGC
Source organism: Leucophenga varia (assembly GCA_018903435.1). Taxonomy (NCBI): domain Eukaryota; kingdom Metazoa; phylum Arthropoda; class Insecta; order Diptera; family Drosophilidae; genus Leucophenga; species Leucophenga varia. The sequence goes on from JAEIFJ010002769.1 coordinate 34,717, forward strand.
GGTTGGTTTTGTTTCCTATATTATTTTGCTCTTTGGGCGGAGCGCTGAATTTTAATTTAAAACGAGAATTTGCATTAATTATTCGGATGAAACGAAACTTTTGTACCCTTAAAGAACGTTTCGCGTTTAGTAGAACTGAAATATCAAATCATGAGAACCATTTAATATTGAAGCTATGTACCTTACGGACCTTTTAGGCGTCTAGTCTTTATGAAACTTTTCAGTGGGTTCTTATTAATCATCGAAATGAAAATCGGTACGCATATTATTATTGGGTTGCGCAAAAAGAAACCTTGCGATTTTTTAAAAGAAAGTAAATACATTTTTTTTTAAATTTTAGAATGAACTTTAATCAATTATATAATTTCCGGTAATATCATTATTCCACGCTCATAGCCTTTATCTGCAAAAAAAAATGAACCAAGTGAGAGTATGACGGTCCAAGGTCCGGGCTAAATGGTGGATGCATCCAAAGTTTTCAGCCAAGCTCTTTCAGCTTTTGGTTCCTTGGAAGCAGCTCAAAATATACCACACCCTTCCAATTCCACCAAACTGACAGCAAAATCTTCTTTTGGTGATTATCAGCCTTTGAAGTATGATCTAATGGAAAAATGGGAGGGTGCGTGATAAAAATTTGTCACATTACAGATATGAAACTCAAAATTTTCTGCTTTGTTGCGAAAAAATTCCTTTTCTGTCAACTTCTAATGAATCTGCAAGTTCTAATTGCAATTTGTGTGAGTCTTCATAATTCCTTTACTACTACTTTTTAAGCGGTGAAACCAGTACCAACACGTTCTTTTACTAATGATGCCCTAAGCATTTTGGCGACATCTATCGGCTAACATTGAAGACTAATGTATACAACCAATAATTAAATCGATAGAAGTATGGTTCATTGGAAAGATGGGCAGATGGCACTATATAAGCAATACATAAATAAATAATTCATTCATTGGAAAAGTGTTCTGTAGGAGAAGATGACTGGTGATATTGTTTCAAAGTGACTTTTTGCGTCACCCGAGCAAGGCCGGGTATTTCAACTAGTGTAGAAAAGAATAACATAGAATTCTTTATGTTATACTTTTCTGCAGAATGTTTCTAAAATAAAGATTTTAGTTTCTTATCCTTAAAACGACTGGCAAAGTTTTCCGATATTTCTGAATATAAATCAGTATGTAAATTTATTAACCTTCCAACACTGTGTTCTTACTGATCAAAACTCACAGTCGTTTTTTGAACAAGATTCTCAAAATTGTGTAGCCGGGTATTAAATATCTTCAATGCAATGCAAGCTTGTGTTATATATAATGGGAAAACGAGTAATTTTTGTTTTTTATTGTTTAAATGTACGTTCCACAAAATAAAAAATTTGAAAATTTTATATGTCAAAGTAGACAAACAAAGGAATTTCTTCTAAAATTTTCGTAGGTGTTTCTTTACAATATCATGGTAATCAAAATGAAAAAAAAAAAATTATAAAATTTTTGACCGAAAACATTTTAAAATAGTTTTTATACATAGATATTAGAGCCATGCACAATTATCCGAAAACAGTTAAATAGGATACTGAAATAAACCGATTCGAGTTACTCAAGTCTACTGCTAGGAAAATGATCAACTCAACTCTTTTAAATCTGGTACGAGACGACTCGGGTGTGTCAACTTTAACTCAAATCGAATTGGATACTCGATTAGGATGATTTTGAAGCATGACACGAATTAATCAAATGTCCACGACGGGCCACGACAAAAGCCTAGTCCATTCCCCATCACTAGTCGAAATAGTAAAAAAAAAAGAATGATTCAGTAACTCGAGTAAAAATCGAGTCATATCCGAAAGATCGAATAATCGAACCTAATCGGTCGGATAACCGAAAGTACGGATACTCGATTTAGATATTACACGTTTATTCGAGTAAAAATATGAACTAATTCGAAGTTTTCGGATATTCGACTTTAAAACTGTTATACCATAAATCAGTTTATTTCCAAAGTTCGATTTTTAGCAGCATATCACTGAAAAGAAAAAAATATACTGCAGGGGTTCGGTTGACAGTTCAACCGATTCAAACCGATTTCCGGCCCTGGATATGAGTTGACCAAGTTTTTGTACAAACCTAAACGACTATTATTTTTCGTCGAAGTGTAGCTTTATTCAACAACTTTTCTGAGTGCAGCGATACAAATGTTGCTAAAAAAATTCATAATGCATATTGAAGAGTATAAAAATAATAATCATACTAAGAAATGCAGCAACAGCATTCGTTTTCTCTGTCTCAAAACCATCAACCATGGGCAAAAAAATGTAGGAATATTTTTTCAACGAAGGGAATATGCCTCCAGTGCACAGTTGCTGGGCGCCATAATTACGCTGACGAGATACTTCTATTTAGAGATTTTTTTTCATTTTTTTTTTGTTTTGTGCAGACGCTTTTGGGATTGCATTCAATGTCATTAATATCGCCCATTAAAATAGACACCAAGCGGAAGCTGTTGGCTGGCTATATAGATTACAGTTACACTAGAAAAAAAACAGAGAGTGTACTGAGGTAGACGTTATTCCAATTGAATATTGAAAACAACTTGGCTGAGTGACTGATTGCAACTATATTACAAAAAAAAAAAAAGAAAAAAAGAAATAAAAGTTCGATTTGAATGGATTCATTAGTAGAATTATTAAAATATATATTTCTGTTGACAAATTTTTTCTATTAGTGCGTTGGGAGTTCGTTGTCCACAATGGCACAAATTAGAAATACACTGGAGTACCACTTCTCTATATACAATTTACAGTATGAAAATAAAATGAAGCTTATAAAAAAAGTTGTTTTACTCGCCTAAAAGATATTTTTTTCTTTAATTTGCTATGTCCTATTTTGTCAGAAAGCATTAAAGAAGATATCGTAGACCCTGTAAAGTATCTATATTTTTGATTAGACGAGTCGATCTAGCCATGTCCGTCTGTCTGTTGCGAGTTGATTCATTCGCTTACTCTTAAAGATATGCTTTTCCTAGGTAGTTTGTATGTAAATTTTAGCAAGCCACGCCCACTTTAAGCTTCCAGAGAATTTTTTTTTTTTTTATATCAACAGTAAAATATTGAAACTTTCTAAAAAAAGTAGGAGAAACTCTTGTTTGGCTTTTGTTTATATGTAAATACGTTAGACAGTATCAATTGCTTCAGTAAGATATTTTTAAATGGATTTGAAGATCTGCTCACTTTATAAAGTAGCGAATAAAGCAAAAGTTGCAAAGCGTGAAATACATAAACAAAATGGACAACCCAGTCACCCATACATGGAAATAATGCATACATTTCAAACGAGTTGAGCAACACTGCATATGTCAACAGCATCACAAAGCACAAAGGATATCACAAAGGATAATATCTGAACTTTTATAAAAAAAAAAAAAATAGATTAATATTTTTAAAGGGTATGCATAGACACGTCTTATGTATATGCATAGCAATAAAGCAAAGGATGGAGTTTTCCTTTTAAAACGATTAAACTTGTTCAGTGAACGAAAAGAGTAGTTTAAATTTTATCCTGGCTTTTCGTTGCTTTGAAATTACACTACAATGCATGTCCCATCTATTCTAATTTTTTACCAATGCTCTAGAAAAACATGAGCTATTTGCAACCAAACCAAGGAGATTTTGTATGACACCCCTCGTAAATGGTTAGTGAGATATGACGCATGGAATTTTACTGTTATATGGGTCCTATTTTTATTGCCTTCCTATTTTTCGCGTTTGGCTTTAATGATTATAGACAATATTTAATTTTTGTGTAAAATGGCAAAATAAAGCAAAGCTTCGTATGAGAACAAACTTAGGGAAAATTAAAGTCTAACAAGGCAAAACGTTAATTTCGGTGGAACCGAAGCTGAAATACCCGTTACACAACACTTTTCATAGTTTATATGTTCACCAGGTGCTTAGAATAAATATCACGATGAATTTGGTCATATTTGTATGGAGGCTATATGTTATATTAGCCCGACCCTACCACATCGATAGTGTACACTAAAGGTGGAGATTTTCATTGATTTTACCAAATTTTAATTGGATTCATTTAGAAATAATATATGTTTTCATACAAAACTCGAAAATTTGGCGGTAAGTTTTTATGGATGCTTTACCTAAAATGGGTGTGGCACCTTAGATTTGACATTGGATGACATAAGAACTGTTCTTACACTATTTGGAGTGAATATATTCATAAAAAAATATATTTTCATACAAAAAAATCGGAAAAAGGTGGTAAGTTTGTATGGGGGCTATATCTAAAAATAGGCGTGGCACTTTGGTTCTGACATACAAACTAACTAGGAGCACAAAAAGCTTAAGTTTCAAATTTCAGGTCAATATCTTTAAAACTTTCCGAGTAAAACGCATCGCAACAGACAGACAGACAGACGGACCGACGGACAGACAGGCGGACATGGCTAAATCGATTCGTCTTATCGAGCTGATCAATAATATATATTGGGTCTCCGATGCCTCCTTCAATGCGTTGCAAACTTTCGGACAAACTGAATATACCCGTTTACACTATGTGTAACGGGTATAAAAAATACTATTTTTTACTATATATAGTAAGGGGCAAATCACACGATGCAAAACTTTCATGCAATATTTTAAAAATTGTTGCGCAACCTCGTGTGAATATGGAATAATATCTCACTTGAAAAAGTGTGGCATCAATATCTTACATTCTTACCCTGATATCACAAGTAGTCTGTACAACAAGCAATGTAATATTGCATCAAAATCTTGCATCGTGTGACTTGCCATTAAGCACACTTAAGAGTCATATTCAACTTTTTCTAAAACAAATTTTTCATAAAATTACAACTTTTATAGAAATTTAAAAAAATAAAAATTTTGTATCTTTTTTACAAACAAACCGTTTACTTTCGAATTTTTATTATCTATGAATGAATTCACTTCAAATTATACGGATCCAAAATATACGGATTGGGCTACTATACAATATAGACTCCACAGTCTTACTTCCCATTTTTTAATTTTTTCAAATCAAAATAATGTTAATACCTGCATTTTTAGTGCAAAATTTGAAATAAATGATTATTATAACGGGTGATTTTTTTAGCGTAGTTTTTTTTTTAAATCGAATAAAACACTAAAATTTGAATCATACATTCAAAATTTTTATTGGAATCGATAAATCACCATCTGCCATTTACATTTTAAAGACTACTTCATGAAAATGTTGTCCGTGACTCCGTTTCCGAGCATTTCGGTCTGTATTCCACGAATAACGCGTGTTCTGTTTTCCTGTAAAAGCTTCAATCGTGTTCGGCTTGTTCACATAGACTAAAAACTTTACATAACCCCACAAGAAACAAGAAAGAACGCTGAAGTCGAGTATGCTCGACTGCAAAGATACCCTGTACCCAATCTATATGTATCTTAAGTTAGGTTCTATTTGACTACCATACCTTATTGAATTGGATTTTCATAGAAAAACTTAAAAAATCGGGTATATCTTTGAATGGGGTTATACCTAAAATTCTGTTGGGACTACCCATATTGGGATATTTTATTGGGACTATCATAGACATAATTTATACTAAATTTAAATTTTCTAGAATAAAAAACAATGACGTTTTTATGTAAAAACCCAAAATTTTGGGGTAAATTTGTATGGGGGCTATACCTAAAATTTTGTTGGGCTACCCATATTGGTCTATTTCATTGGGACTATCATAGACATAATTTTTACTAAATTCAAATTTTCTAGAATAAAAAACAATGACGTTTTTATGTAAAAACCCAAAATTTTGGGGTAAATTTGTATGGGGGCTATACCTAAAATTTTGTTGGTTTTACCCCATATTGGGATATTTTATTGGGACTATCATAGACATAATTTATACTAAATTTGAACTTTCTAGAATAAAAAACAATGACGTTTTTATGCAAAACCCCAAAATTTTGGGGTAGATTTGTATGGGGGGGACTCCCTTAAAATGGGTCTAGAGAAAAACCGTTTCTAAGTGCACACTTGACGGCCTAGGAGAGTCTAAGTTTCAATTTTGAAAGCTCTACCTCTTATAGTCTCCGAAATAATCGTTTCATACGACAGACAGCATGACAGACGGACAGACATAAGCTAGTTCGACACCCCTTCCAATGCTAATCAAGAATATATATACTTTATATGGTCTATCTTGCCTCCTTCTGTCTGTTACATACATTCGCACAAACTTAATATACCCTTTTACCATTTGGGTACAGGGTATAATAATCAAGAGGCGTTAAATCGCATGATCTTGGCGGCCCACTCACAGGGCCATTTCAAGAGATAAGCTGCTCTCCAAATTCATCTTTCAAAATGTCGATTGTTTACGAACTGTGTGGCATGTGCCGCCGTCTTGATGAAACCACATGTCAACCAAGTTCAATTCAGCCAACTGGGGCAAAAGTCGCGTATCATGGCTCGATAATTTCGCTCTGTTGAAGGTAACGTTTCTTTCATGGTCTTCTTTGAAGAGAAATGAACTGATGATGCTACCATGTGGCTGGAGTAACACAAGACCAATTGCTGAGAGCGGCGACGAATTGACATTTTACGATCCTCATTAACACTGGACACAACGGCTGCAATATTCTCTTTCGGTACGCACTGTACGCATGCGAGTCGATGGTTTACCGTTCAACAAAGTAAATTTGGTTATAAATTTGGTGATAACAGCACGAATTGTTGATTAACTAGGGTCGATTATGACGACCATAATATGATCGTAACAAACGAAGTATTGGTAGTCGTTTGACAATAAATTCTTTTTACGGATTTACATATCCATATATTTCATCATAACTATACGAAGTGTGTTCAAACATTATATCGAATTTTGAATTTTCGCGGGTTACGTATATTCGAATTTCGATTTTTTTTTTTTTTTTGGTTATGTTGGTACTCATGTCTTCACTTATGCCGCCGACAAGCTCGGCCATTTTGAATGTTCACAGCTTTAATTGTTGACAGCTGCTTTGCTTGTACGTGTTTTGGATCGTCTTCGATTTTTACCTATTCGAAAAAATGGATCAAAGAACCTGTATCAAATATTTTTTTTTCTGAATGAAATAAATGGAATAAAAATGTTGAAGAAGGCTTATGAGGACCGAGCTCTACCAAAATTAACAACATTTGATTGGTATAAATTGTTGAAAGAGGGTTGCGAACGTGTTGAAGACGAAGAGCTTCCTGATCAACCATCGACCTCAACGGACGATGCTCACATCCAAAAAGTAAAAGAATTAGTGCTTGCACACCGTCGATTAACTATGAGAGACATTGCTGATGAAATTGGCGTATCGAAAGGATCAATTAATACAATTTTGAAAGACGTTTTGGACCTCAAACATGTCAAGTCTCGGTTGAAACCAAAAATGATGATTTTTTTTTTAAACTGCACTGATTTTTTGTGACTGTTTTGCCAAAAATCCAACCAATATCGTTCCGCAACCACAGTATTCGCTTGATTTGGCACCGGGTGACTTCAAAACTCAAGCGACCACTCCGGGGAACGCGTTTCGAGTCGATTGAGGAGATAAAAGCTAAATCGAAGAAGGCGCTGATGGCTATAACGGAAAGGGACTACTTGGCATGTTTCGAGGATTGGAAAAACGTTGGCATAGGTGTATTTCATCGGGAGGGGATTACTTTAAAGGGGACAAAATAGATATTCATGAATAAATAAATAATTTAAAAAAAAAAACACAAAATATATATCCCGACTAAGTTGTAAATTAATAAAGCTCTTACACTTCTTCTCCGTACTTAATTTTATGTTTCGATTTATTAAAAGGCGTTTTCATTTGGATTGTATTGCTTATAATTACATAAAAACAAATATTGTTTCATTTCACTACAACAAATATCAAAATTTAAATAAATACATATAATTTTATTATTGCCATGGTACAATTATAAATAGGTGCAGTATTCCGCCTCTGTACTTTTTCTTTGATATACACAAGATTCTCCAAATCAGCTGTTGACATGTAAGCCCACAAATCATAAGCTCACTGCCAATGTGCATTACTGTGGCTTTTAAAATTTCTCTTATAAGCTCGTTTTTGAAAAGGGAAAGACATATTTGATTGAAGTTTTTTTATATTCAATTATAAATTAATTGAAGTTAATAAAAAACATTTTTTTTTTACAAGGCTGCTCAATAAGTTCTCAGCTTTCAAAAACTCTTTTAGTATTTTAAGATACAATTTAATTCAAGTGCTTAACACGCAGATATATTAACATCAAATTTTGTGTGAAAGGTATAGTAAGGTATTTCTGTCCAACCGAAATAAACATTTTTTCTTGTTTTTTTTTTAAATTTGTTTATTTGTTTTTTTTTTTTAACTATAACTGACCCATAGTCACTTCTATAATAATATCAGAAAACCACAAATTTAAACAAACGTACTTGACTAGACCGACCTGCCCCTTCTAGATGATTAATAATACGTTTTTGGGGATTTCTTTGTTGTTTTTACGAGTCTATGATTTTCAATGGAAGATCCGAAACACTAATAGCTTATTTATGTACATATATTTTCACAATTAAAAATTCTCCAACATCATAGTTATTTTGCTGCAAGTATCGGTGATCGTTTGATAATAAATTGTCGATATAAGCGATTTTACGGATTACAATGTCCATATATTTCATTATAACTGCATGCGAAACATTTAGTATTGTAATACAATTGCATCAAAAAAATAGTCTTTTTTTTTTCTATATCATACAAAGTATCTGCAACCAATTAAAAAATTCTGCCATGTGTAAAATAGAACGTGCACATTTACACATAATCTTCCACGGAAATCAAAAGTTGTTGAATATATTAAGCTGACCTACATCATATTCAGTTGCATATATTAAAAACTTAGCAATTCGACTCAGAGTTGTACTGCATAATTACACAACATAATTAGGCCGTAAGTACGGTAGCCACTAGCAGCAATTAGTCGCGACTGTAGTATATAAATTTCAAAATCATAAACCGGAAAGGAATAAAAGCTTAGTTATAAAGATAAGTTATATATTAATAATTTAGTACTATATAAATCAAAATATTTTTAGTGCGTCATAAATTGCATTTGTATTTCCATAAAAATAAGACAGCCCCGATTGTGGTGCATCGGCGTAATGGCTGACCGGAGGTAAACGCCCAAATTTTGCTGCGCTGAAAACGGTTGAATGAATTCTTAAAAAAAAAAATACTTCCCAGTCTAACAATGCGAATAGTTATTATAAATTCGGAATAATCAAAATATCAAACGCAAGTGTCAAAACCAAAATCTTACACGAAATGTGCTGAAATTATAAAATTTAAATAAAGAGGAAAGAATTTTTTAAAAATTAATTTCAACACTAATGACTTCTGAGTAAAAAAAAAAATTAAAGCTATTAAATGCAAAATAAAAGATACCATTGTCGTTTTATTTGAATGCGTTCATATTTTTGATGGCAAACTCATACATATGTATGCGTTTGTATATGAATACTTGACCAAGTTGACCATGACCAGTAGGAGCTGGTATATATGTATGGTAGCCCACGGCAGTCATTTGTCTCCCGAAAGTTTATAGTCATGGCGGTTTTGTTGTTGTTGCTGTTGTTGTACTCTGCTTTTGGCATAAATTCCTTTTTCAGCACATTGCCAAATGTAGAAAGCCGCCCAAGACTGCTGCTGTTTCTGTTTCGGTTTCTGTTCTTGTTGCAGTCGAGCCAAGTTATTAGGGCGTATGATTAATTGCCTTTTATTTACTACCCCTAATTTTATTAACTATATTCGGAGACGTCCAAAAACGCTGCTGATGTTGCTCTTTTTTTTTCTGTTGGTTTTGGCCACTGACTTTTGAGCCAACCTCTTGATAATTTGTCATGGTAAACTTGCAATGCATTGCAGATCTGCGTAAACTGGTCATTTCTGCATTTGGCAAGCTTGACTTTTCGCTGCGCAAATTAAATTTTTAAAGTCTGCAAGTGATGGCAAGATTATTTATGGGCCATGTGATGAACCATGATGGAGCATTTTAAGCATTTTCTTTTAAATTAATTTTTTATTTATTTTATTGTATTAATTTACACAAATAAAATGCATAAGAAAAAGTCAAAATTTTACAAATATTAAAACTATAAATTACTTGCTTCATGCAGATAGCTTTACGCGTCGGAATTGGCTGGTGTCAATGATCTGATATGTATTACCTAGATTTGCTATAGCGACCAAATTTATCATAAAAGAACTATTTAAATTAAAATGAAGAACTAATTCTATGCTGTATACTAAAACGTGACATAAGAAGTATTTTTTTCATATTTGAAATATATTACGAGGGTTGTCTTTAAAATAATAAGAAAATATACTCCTTGAAGATCAATACACTTTTCATTCGTTTGAGTTAATTTTTAAAGCAATTTTGCTTATCAGATGTGGGTTACTCCAACGAGCTTTTAGAGCTACTTCAGGCGTTCGAGATACCAAATCAGGGCATTGAGACGAATGACCAATCAATTGAGTGTTTAAAAACAATTTGATGTTAGTCGATGTATGAGAGTTACCGTTGTCAAGAAGTTCAACACCTTTATACGACCGTACAGAAGTTCCAACTTCAAGAAACTTCAAGAAATTGGAAGATATTTTACAATAATACTGTCCCTCAAGATCTCCACCTATATTCAAATCAATTACCTATTCCATGGAGCCTCTAAGTCAAATATTTTTGAGACAAGTTTTTTAGAACTTTCCAAATTATTACTCACAAAGTTATGAAAACCAGATTCAATTAACTAAGCTATTGCATAGAACCACTTGAATGATCTTAAATTTAAAATTTTATCGGAAGATTTTAGCTCTTTAATAGAATATAGTCCGTCTTTCCTGCGGTTTTGCGCTTTTTAAATTTAAATTGATAACTTTTGCATTTTGTGTAGATAACTGGAACCGAAGCTCAAATACCCGCCTCACCTATCTTTTAATAGTTTTTTGGGTTGTATTCATTTTTTTAGGGCACGGCAAAACATATTGCTCAAAGGCACCTACTCTCACATTTCTAGGACTCTCCATTATGAAGATATGGCCTCTCTGGTTTCAAGGCCCCATTAGGCCCCAGAGCAGTATTTTCAGAAATATATATAGTAAAAAAATAGTTTAAAAATCTAATCTAATCTCCCTACGGGCCCCAAGTCCATGTTTCTAAAACTTCTTGAACACACAAAAAATATTTGGTAACTATCTATCTTATCTTTTAAATGCGTCCAGTCTCAAGTAATCAGGTTAAATATCCCATTGAACAATTCGCATCTTTTTCCTTTATTTTTGAAATATTTTTTTTTATACCTGTTACACTAGTGTAAACAGGTATATTCAGTTTGTCGGAATGTTTGTAACGCACTAAAGGAGGCATCTTAGACCCTGTAAAGTATATATATTCTTGATCACCTCGACGAGACGAATCGATTTAGCCATGTCCGTCTGTCTGTCCGTCTGTCCGTCCGTCCGTCTGTCCGTCTGTCTGTGTGTTGCTGCGCGGTTTATTCGCTCAGTTTTGAAGATATTGAGCTGAAATTTTAAACTTAAGCTTTTCTAGGTCCTGTGTAGTTTCTATGTTAAAATCAATGTGCCACGCCCACTTTTAGGTATAGCTCCCATACAAAAGTACAACATTTTTTCAAGTTCTTATATGAAAAAATGTATTTATAAAGCGAATGGCTTCAAATATGGTTAAAATGTTTCTTATACCCTGCCAAATCTTCAGTTTAAAATTGGTCCAAATCGGACCGCGAGTTCCTAAATTTTTAAGAGTATATTTAATTTATTTAGTATTTTGAAATAAAATTTAATACAAATGCTGCACACGAAGGTCTATCAACGTCAAATGATGTGTAACAGGTATATAGTATAAACTTCGGTCCAACCGAAGTTAACTTTTTTCTTGTTTTTATTTTTTTTTTTTTCAACTTTACTAAATACTTACATAATAACCATAATAATTTGTCACTTTCTTCGATCCCAATCTTTGAATAGTTTAACAGTGAACATCAGAGGCTTAGATAAAATTTCGAGACAGGATGAGTAGTGGTCTGATGGTCTGATAAAATTCAAGATTAGCCATAATATTGATAGCTTATGATAAGCTGCACATATCGATTTAATAATAATGCTATTAGAAATATAAGAAAAGTGCAGGTGAGGTTGCATGGGGCTATACATTATAGTGGTCAGATACTTATTATATCAGTATTGTATACAAAGGATGGCGTTAAAAGGTTTCATATATAACAAAAATTCATAAATAGTAACTATTTTCATATAAAATTTTGAAAATGAGCGGTCGATTTGTAAGGAGAGTATACTTAGAAATGGGTGTTGCACTTTTATGCTTGACTTAGTCGTTACCAAAGAAAGTTAAAGTACCAATTTCAATAAAAACAAGAAAGAACGCTGAAGTCGAGAATGCTCGACTGCAAGATACCCTGTACCCAATCTATATGTACCTTAAGTTAGGTTCTATTTTACTACCATAACTCATTAAATTTGATTTTCATAAAAAAACTTAAAAAACCGGGTAAATCTTTGAATGGGGTTATACCTAAAATTATGTTGGGCCTACCCATATTGGGATATTTCATTGGGACTATCATAGACATAATTTATACTAAATTTAAATTTTAGAATAAAAAACAATGACGTTTTTTATGTAAAAACCCAAAATTTTGGTGTAAATTTGTATGGGAGCTATACCCAAAATTTTGTTGGTCCTACCCATATTGGGATATTTTATTGGGACTATCATAGACATAATTTATACTAATTTTAAATTTTCTAGAATAAAAAAACAATGACGTTTTTATGTAAAAACCCAAAATTTTGGGGTATTATATTGGGATATTTTATTGGGACTATCATAGACATAATTTATACTAAATTTGAACTTCCTAGAATAAAAAACAATGACGTTTTTATGTAAAAACCCCAAAATTTTGGGGTAGATTTGTATGGGGGGTACTCCTTAAAATGGGTCTAGAGAAAAACCGTTTGTAAAGTGCACACTTGACGGCCTAAGAGAGTCTAAGTTTCAATTTTGAAAGCTCTACCTCTTATAGTCTCCGAAATAATCGTTTTCATACGGCAGACAGCATGACAGACGGACAGACGGACAGACAGACAGACAGACGGACGGACAGACAGACGGACGGACAGACGGACAGACAGACATAGCTAGTTCGACTCCCCTTCCAATGGTGATCAAGAATATATATACTTTATAGGGTCTATCTTGCCTCCTTCTGTCTGTTACATACATTCGCACAAACTTAATATACCCTTTTACCCTTTGGGTACAGGGTATAAAAAGGGCAGACAGGCGGACATTGCAGAATAAAAGAAAGAGTGCAAGATCCAACAACGATTTTTAGGAACGTAAGTCTTTCTTTGGGAAATAAGTGTTGATTACATTTCCAGTCATCCGCAAGTTTGGTTTCTTCAATTAGTTCCAATATGAGAGCCAAAATAGTAGACGACTATGATGGTCAAATACATTAAACAATAAATACATAAAATATACTTACTTACTTACTACTAAATAAATACTAAATGAAAAAGTTTACCAAAGTTTTTACTAACTGAAACTAAAAGTTTTCCAGCAGTCAGCTGCGACGGTCATAAAACTTAAAACAAAACTTTTAACTTGCGACAGTTTTCTGTCGTTGTGGTCAATAAAAAGGCGAAAAAGAAAAATGGTGAATCAAACAAAAAGGCTTTTCACGCTTTTTCCACGATGATTTTCCGCTTTGTAGCTAGAAAAATACTTTTTAGTTTTGTTTTAAGCTGTAAGTGGATAAACATCGATTAAATGTTGCGGGAAAAAAAAAAAAACAACAACTTTTTATTTATTTTATAGGATCACTAGCAACATTTTCGCATAGACACAATATTTGAGTATAAAAAAAAAAATATTCTCACGATCATCTCGCATCAAAACGGAAGATCTTTGTTATTGAAATGAACCAGCATTAACTGTTCAGTTTAATACTCCCAAAAATGGTAATAAATCATTTACATTTTTTCATAAGAAAACAACAACAACAGCGAGCTATAGCGATCGTCAAAGTATCTGCGATTGTCAAAGTATCTGCGATCGTCAAAATATCTACGATCGCTGTCTAACGTTCGGTTAAATTGTTGCATAATTTATATTTTAAATTATGCAAATGTTCATTCAAAAAATTTTTATCTCATTTGCATTTAAGGTGACAGAACAAATTGATTTTATTGATCGATAGCACACATCGATCCAATATTTTTAAATTAGAAATTTTCCCTAAAATATAGTTGCATCACAAAACATTGAGAATTATTTGTCACCCTCTTATCCTTATTGTTTTTTCACTGTTATTGTCGTAGTGCCTCATGTGGAGTCAAGTGAACAATGTTTTGTTGCACTTTTGTGTTGAATTATTTGCTATTATCCTTGACAGAAAGTCAGTTTTTATTTGTGCGTCCCTGTTTGCAATTCGTTTCGCATCGATTCACCACAGTCAGGCCAGGCTTCAGGTCGGCTCTGTGCTATTTTATTTGATTGGCAATTGACAATTGCCAATAATCAATAGAATAACTACTTAATTGTATTGTTGTATTATAAAGTATCTTGCTATTGTTACTGCAGATTATTAAATTTAAGTGCTCTGTGGGGTTGCCTATTGTTTGGGTTTTGTATTATTTCTCTGTTTCAGTTGTTTATTTGTAGGAGTGTTCTCTATTTTGTGTAAATTTAATTAATAGTTTCGCATAGTTGGTCTATTAAAATGCAATTATGTACTCTTGAATAATTTGTGTAAAAGTAATATTTGTATTGGAATAATTCACAACAATTGTTTAAATTTCAATTAGGTATACAAAAATTATGTTGGCTCACGATTTATATTTTTTAAGGTTAATTAATAGTTTAGATTACATTTCAGTAGTTAGTAGCTCGGCTTGTGGTTTGAGAAACATTTACGAATCAAAAGCATGTTGGTAAAATAATAAAATTACTTCACATTCACAGTCATTGGTCGACTTACGGATCCGAGCTAGCCAGCCTCATTGTGTTTTCCTATCCTATTTTACAAATATTTATAAGGCTCGGCTCTGTAACAGCATGGATCTGTTTCTCAACGGCACTGGGTCGTCTCTGCATCAACGTGGGTCAGTAATTGGTCGGTTTATATGGTACAGTTGCTAGACGACCCATGTGGACAATCACTAACGGACCTTTGTAGGATCAGTTTTGACCTACTCATATGGTACAATAACAGAACAATGCCATGACTACGTTAGGGTTATGGCCTTTACCTGTCTAGATAACCTAGAGCATGTACTATGGGCTTGGGTTTATGTTTGGGTGTCATAAATCAGCTGTTGTTATTATACAATTAATTCTAAAGCATTTTATAGTACCTGGCATAGTATTAAAATAAAACAAGGAAAAACGTTATCTTCGGTGGAACTGAAGCTAAACAAGAAAAAAACATTTACTTCGGTAGCACCGAGGCTCAAATACCCGCCACACTTTTATCATTTTCTTGGAAAGTGAGTTTGTATGGGGTCTATGTGTTATAGTGTCTCGATCCTTGTCATATCGGTAGCATATTCATAGGATAACAGTAAAAGTAATTTTTCACAGATTGCAGTGAATATATCCATAAATAAAAACTATTTCCATACAAAATCTGAAAATGGGCGCTTGGTTTGTATGGGCGCCATATCAAAAATGGAAGTGGCAAGTTTCTTTTGAAATTGGATGTCATTAGAAGTGCTTTTACCCATATTTGTAGTAAATACATTTACAAATAATAACAATTTCCATACAAAAAATCGAAAAAAATGGTAAGTTTGTATGGGGTCTATATCTAAAAATGCACGAGGCACCTTTCTTCTGATATTGGATGGATAGATATTGGATTAAAAGTGTTTTTACCCCGATTTGTAGTCAAAACATTCATAAATAATAACTATTGTCATACAAAGTTGGAAAGTTTGTATGGGGGCTATATCTGAAAGTGGGGGTGGCACCTTGGTTCTGCCATACAAACTGCCTAGGAATACAAAAAACTTAAGTTTAAAGTTTCAGGTCAATATCTTTAAAACTTTCCGAGAAAAACGCATTGCAATAGACAGACGGACAGACGGACGGCGGGTATAAATATCCGTCACACGAATTTTTAAACAGTCTCTTCAGTGGTTTAGATAGAACTACGAGATGGGATGGGTGGGGTTCAATGGTCTGACACAACTCCAGTTTATACACAATATTGATATCAAATTTAAGCTAAAAATACAGATATAACAGAAATTTAGTAAGTTTGTATAGGGCTATACGTTATAATGGCCCGATTCGTACCATATTGGTGGTGTGTACATAGGATGGTATTAGATGTGATTTAACCCATTCATAAATAATACATATTTTTATACAAATTTCCGAAAATGGACGGTATATTTGTTTGTGGGCTGTACCTTAGAGTGGGCGTGACAGTCTAAATTCAACACACAATCTGCCTAGGACAGAGGAAAGCTTAAGTTTTGAGGCTTAGTTTATGAATCACCTCGCAACAGACAGACAGACGGACATGGCTAGATTGACTCGTTTCATCAAGCTGATCTAGAATGGGGTCTATAAATATTCAAAAATTTGTATGGGGCCTACTACTTACAAATGTGTGTGGCACTGTGGTTTTAACACTTTTAACGCGTAGGACTAAGAAAAGCTTAAGTTTTGAATTTCATTTCAATATCTTTAAAACTGAGTAAACGAAACGTGTAACTCACAGACAGCTGATCAAGAATATATATACTTTGTGGGGATCTACGGTGTCTCCTTTCAGCGTTACAAACTGTTTGACGAACTGAGTATAACCGTTCACACTACGTGGAACCTTGGTTTTGACAACGACTACCTGCCGAGAAAAGGTCTTGTTTAACATTTCAGGTCTGTATCTCTAAAATTGACTAAATGAATTATGTACTCGTCTCGGTCTTGTCGAGCTTATCATGAATATATATACTTTATGGGGTCTACGATGTCTTCTTTTATAGGCGTTACAAAATTTCTGACACACTGTTATTACCTGTTCACACATACATATTTATGAAAATGTACTGATTTATCATACTTGCAGAAATTTAAAATGTCCTTTTAACTAACGGATGCAGTATATTGAACTTCAGCATGTATAGCCATTCTAAACTGAACAAACAAAGTAAAGAGACTGGGAATGACACAGGGAAATTCATACACTGAGATTGCTATTTGGGTCAATAAGAAAAACACAAAAAGTCAAAATAATTAACCCAAAAGTTTGCTCAATAGCAACGAAACAAACCAAACTCATTCTCTCAATTTTTGTTTATCTTAAATCTTAACGTGCTAATTTCGCTGTAAGAGCGTTTACTGAGCGTTTTAAATATTCGCAGTCACCCTTACACAGGAGCACAGCATTCATAGCAACTCAACAATTAAAACATTTTGTGCTCTCAGCTTTTTTAGCACTTTTTGCACTGTTTCCATCTCCATTTTCGTTTTCTTTAGCCGACAAAGCTTTTTAATTAACTTTTTTGACCACTGCGTGGGTGCCACACCCACATTTAAAATAAATCCCAGTTTGGCAGCTTCAAAACTTTGTCACTCTTTCTCTCACTCATTTTTAGGATTTTTTTACTTGAATTCTTACACTTCTGTTTTCTTTTGTTTCGCGTTAGTTGCAGAAATGTCCTTGCCCTAGAATTAAATTTGTCTTTGTGTTACTTCCACGGAAAGTGTTCATTCATTTGTTCACTTCCATCGACTATTCTAAATTCTTATTGTTCCGAGAGCAAGACCAATTTCAGACAATGCAGAGCGTAAATTAATAGAAATTGACTTTACCGTGACTGGGCACACAGAAGACATTTTTCCAAGTTGACCTCTTTTCATTTTAAATCAATTTAAAATAAAATACATAATAATTCTTAAAGTTGCATAGTTTTGGGCAGGTTTCATTAAATTTTATTTATGGACTAATCAGCCGTTAAAATTAAAATAATTTATTCTGTTACCATATTCTCTATATATTTAAAAACCCATTAAGAACTTTTGGGCATACTCACTTTTTAATAAGCGCAATTATTCTATTTTGTGCGAGTTGCAGTTAATTGACTTGGGGGAATCCTGGAGTAAAATTGAACTCAACCTTTTTTGGTTTTTTCACTGATATCAATTTACTAGTCCCCTGTTGGTAAGACGACAAAAAAAAAAAACATGAAAAAATTTTTAAAAATTTTAACGACGCTGTTTGGACCAGTTATAATAAGTAATGATTTCCGTATTCGCACGAAAGATGAGCACTACGAGCTATATTACTTATACATCGACATAGTCAGAAACATCGGGTCTTCTGCGTTGGATGGATGCAGAGGCTCCTTCAAAAGAAGTTAATGCGCAAATCGTGAACCAAATCGATGGGTTGCGGCAGCGAGGACGTCCGCCGCTGGATTGGGAGAACCAGATCTTGAAAAATATCCGCAGGACTGGAATCCCAAATTTTTTCAACGGGTACTAGATTTTTCCATTTTGCATCCATGTCTCAATAAGATGTAGTTGGTGCTGTAGTATACGCGTAGCTTCTGAGACAGAATTTGCTCTTGGAAATAATCGCTGTATCATCTGCATAAGGCGGCTATCGCTATGGACTTGACTACAGTTTCTTTTATTTTAATAGGTCGATTTGAAGACAGCTCATTTTCAGGTTTGCCAGGCATAGAGATAAGTATAATCTCTGCGAATTTCCAATGCCTTGGAAAATAGCTAAGCCTGAAACATACATTAAAGATGTGGACAAGTAACAAAATGACTTTTACTGGAAGCGCTTTATGGTTGACGCATCAATTCCATCGTATCCCATCGATTTTTATACCCGCCACACATAGTGTGAAGGGTATTATCAGTTTGGCGGAAAGTTTGTAACGCATTAAAGGAGGCATCGGAGACCCCCATAAAGTAAATATATTATTGATCAGCTCGACGAGACGAATCGATTTAGCCATGTCCGTCTGTCTGTCTGTCTGTCTGTCCGTCCGTCTGTCTGTTGCAATGCGTTTTTCTCGAAAAGTTTTAAAGATATTGACCTGAAACCATTAACTTAAGCTTTTGTGTTCCTAGGCAGTTTTAATGGCAGAACCAAGGTGCCACGCCCACTTTTAGATATAGCCCCCATACAAACTTTCCATTTTTTTTCGATTTTTCTGTAGGAAAATAGTTATTATTTATGAATTTTTTGACTACAAATAGGGTAAAAACACTTTTAGTCCAATATCCATTCATTCAATATCTGAAGAAAGGTGCCACGCCCATCTTTAGATATAGCCCCATGCAAATCTTACCATTTTTTTTTCGTTTTTTTGTATGAAAATTGTTATTATTTGTAAATGTACTTACTACAAATATGGATAAAATTACTTTAATGACATCCAATTTCAAAAGAAAGGTGCCACGCCCATTTTTTTTGTACGGCGCCCATACAAACTAAGCGCCCATTTTTCAGATTTTGTATAAAAATAGTTCTTATTTATGGATATATTCACTCCAATCTGTGTAAAATCACATCTACTGTTATCCTATGAATATGCTTCCGATATGACAAGGATAGAGCCACTATAACATATAGTCCCATACAAACTCACCTTCTATTTTTTTATTTTTTCAAGAAAATGAATAAAGTTTCGTGTGGGGGTATTTGAGCTTTGGTCCTTCCGAAGTTAACGTTCTTGCTTGTTTGGTATCAAGTACTTTAATTTCAGCGATAACTTCATGAAGTCTTACTGGTGTTAAAGGTAGACTAAGTTGACGTTCTACAAGATAGACATATTTCGCTTATTTTGTTATATTTCTTTTATAGATTGTAATTTCTATCTTTTCTAGGTTTTGAGTAGTAGTGCTTTTCCAGTTTTTGACATAGTACAGTGGAGAGCAAAAAATGGGTATAAGTTTACTTGTCCTTATTTCAAAATTTACTACACCGAAAATTCAAAATGTTACAAATTTAATACATGGCCTTCATACTCCTTCACATTATTTTAATAATTCATACCACATTTATGCCAAGTAAGTCGACCAGCTAGTTAATGCAACTTCCCATTTTTAGTTAAATAATCTGGACTATTTTCATTAAAACATTAAAGACATCTTGTTTCGTTTCCATGTTTTCAACGTAATATGTAATAAACTTTAATTTAGTTCGTCGTATTAAATTTAAAGTTAAAAATCTGAACCCACAATTTTCGTTCATTTTTTTTCTTTTCTTACAGGTTTTGGCAGACAGTAGTGGTGAAAATTATGCTGGAACTAATTAGGTTTCATTTTTTTTTCTTCATTCAATTTTTTACGCTTTGCATACTTTTTAAGTGCTTTTACGTGACGTCATGAAGTTGCTAGACCATTTTTGTCTCAGACGTATTCTCCAAAATAGCTGGAATTGCTGTCATCCGTGTGGTTTGTTGTTTTTGTTGTTGTTGGATAATTTACTCTGCAATGAAATTAGATTTTCATAATGAGTTTTTGTTTTTATTTTGTCTGTCTGTCTGTCTGCCTGTCTGGGTAAGATTTTCTTCATGCTTTCATTATTTCGTGTTGTTGTTATTGTATAACTAATTTACATATTTTATTGGTCAAGGCCAAGGTCAACATTAAAAGCGGAAGTTGAAATAAGTTTTTAATGAGTGACATCTTTTCGCTTGAAATGAATTTAAAATTATGTAAATTGTCTGCTTTTTAAAGACTGAATTAAATTTTTCGTTTTAAGTTTTAACAGCTAATTTCACCAAATGAAATTTGTTAAAAATGTATTAAAAAATTTGTAAATTAAATTTGACCCATTCGACTTAAATTTAAAATAATTTATTTTCCTTTGAAAACTTATTTTGAAATAAAGGTTTATATACTATAATAACTTTAAAAACTACTTTGTATATACTTTATTTAGCATGAGAAAATTTCAGAGCATAAATGTTTTGAATAGAACGCGAAAAAAAAAAAAACAATAGACTGCAATAGGTACTGTTTAAACCAATGTTTCTCCTCTGGGTTCGGTTCATGAACTGGTTTTTAGGACTCTTAAAGTCAAGTTTTTTATTAAAGCATTGATTAAAGACTTTTTTTTTTTTTAAATTTTTTGTCTTAAACCCTATAATTTTTTTTGTTTAGTTTGTGACAGAGATATTTTATTAAGTTCTTATTTTCTTCTTTTCTTTGAATAGGACTTAAAATGTTTTGAAAACTTACATATATCTACGTAACCATGACATTTAAATTGTCTAAAGATTAAAAAAAGAATGGACCGATTTAGAGATTTATTAGAAATATATTCTGGACAGTATATTTAAAATACTCAATAAAAAAAATTAATTAAAATAGCCGTGTTCTAGAAACGCAGTCAGGAATTGTATTTTTTAAATTATCTTTTTTGTTTTACATGACCGGTTTGGTTTAATGTAGAAAAATATGGTAGTATCCGGGCTTGACCCGGTTAATTTTTTTTTGTTGTTAATTTAATTTTTTGTTGTTGTTTTGTTTTGTTTTATTAATGCCTCTATTACAGGGCTGCAAACCACTAAAAAATTGGCAGTGGTTCGATCCAGTGGTTCGCGATGCCATTGAACCGTTGGTTCGGTTCACGAATTAGTTTTAGTCAGTGCCGAAACACGGTTCGGCTCAAGTGGTTCAAGAAAAAAATTATGTTAAAAAGTTTAGTCTCAAATTAACTAATAAAATTTTTGCATATTTGATATGAACACTTATTTTACTGAACAATTGTTTATTATACCCGTCACACATAGTGTGGAGGGTATTATCATTTTGTCAGAAAGTTTGTAACGCATTAAAGGAGACATCTAAGACCCTATAAAGTATATATATTCTTGATCAGCTCGACGAGACGAGTCGATCTAGCCATGTCCGTCTGTCTGTCTGTCTGTCTGTCTGTCTGTATGTATGCGTTACATTCGCTCAGTTTTAAAGATATTGACCTGAAACTTGGTACTTAAGCTTTTCTCAGTATTAAGCAGTTCAAGTGTTAAAATCAAAGTGCCACGCCCATTTTAAGGTATAGCCCCATTACAAACTTACCGTTTTTTTTCGGTTTTTTTTTCTATGAAAATAACTATTATTTATGAATGTAGTCACTCCAAGTTGGTTAAAAATAC
>JAEIFJ010002770.1:0-50667 GCA_018903435.1 Leucophenga varia
GCAGCAAGTAAACATCAAGCACCGACATACTATGATTTGAATCAGTTAAACATTTTTAAATCGTTTAATTATGTATCATAAAATATTTTGTATATTTAGATTAAAGTATAAAAATTTGTTCAAAATCATTTATTTATTCAAAATGTATTATATCTAGAAATTTTAGTGTTTTTTATACCCGTAGCGTTAAACGGGTATATTCAGTTTGTCTGAAAGTTTGTAACGCATTGAAGGAGACGTCATAGACCCCATAAAGTATATATATTCTTGATCAGCTCAACGAGACGAATCGATCTAGCCATGTCCGTCCGTCTGTCCGTCTGTCTGTCTGTTGCAATGCGTTTTTCTCGGAAAGTTTTAAAGATATCGACCTGAAACTTCAAACTAAAGCTTTTTTGTGTTCCTAGGCAGTTTGTATGTCAGAACCAAGGTGCCGCGCCCACTTTTAGATATAGCGCCCAAACAAACTTACCATTTTTTTCGATTTTTTTGTATGATAAAATAGTTAATTTATGAATGTTTTGACTACAAATCGGGTAAAAACACTTTAAATCAATATCCATCCATCCAATATCCAGAAGAAAGGGTGCCACGCCCATTTTTAGATATAGTCCCCATGCAAACTTACCATTTTTTTCGATTTTTTTAATGAAAATTTTTATTATTTATAAATGTATTTACTACAAATATGTATAAAAGCACTTTTATGACATCCAATTTCAAAAGAAAGGTGCCACGCCCATTTTTTTGATATGGCCCCCATACAAACCAAGCGCCCATTTTTCATATTTGTATGAAAATAGTTCTTATTTATGGATATATTCACTCCAATCTGTGTAAAATCACATCTACTGCTATCCTATGAATATGCTTCCGATATGACAAGGATCGATCCACTATAACATATAGACCCATACAAACTCACCTTTTTTTTTTTTTTCAAGAAAATGAATAAAGTTTCGTGCGGCGGGTATTTGAGCTTCGGTGCTTTCTGAGAGTTAACGTTCTGGCTTGTTTTTTTTCGTTTTGCATTATTTGCTTATATGTATATATTTCCAGTCATATAATAATTGCATTATCATAGCATCTACATTTGCTACATTTAAGAATTTATTCTGCTTTTTAATCTTTCTATTTTTACTTGAAACATTTCGTCAGCAACAAAAAACTTCTAAAAGGTGCGTGATGAACGAACGGAAACAGAAAATTGTATACAACAGGTGTTGTTTTTAAAGAGCATTTATATTTAGATGCAGCCATGCAGCCAGACAACCCATAAAACCGACATGAGACTCTGTAACACCAAAAATCAACTATAAAGCATAAAATATCAAGATCACTGATTTCATTCGCCTTGAAACAATTGAGAATGGCGGAAATTGTATCAGTTCCAGTGATTTTGTCCGGAGAATTTAATCCCTGTCAGTTGTATTTTTGTATTTGAAAATATATTTACAACTACTTTGGTTGTTTTAGTATCCCATTTTAAGTTCAGTATATGTATCTATCAGAAATGTTCAAGGTATGATTTAAATTTTGTGAAGATTATTTTTGGGTTTTGGGTTTAGGCCACTATATCTTAACTATTCAACAAAGACTGAAGTTACTTTCAACCAGAACCAATAATATAATTATTATTATTATATTAAATTCATAAAATATGAAGTGTATTATAAGTTTCTATCTGTTCAAATGAAAATATGCTATGCAAGTATGTATCTGATACTTTGAAGCCGCAAATCCGTCGCACGCAATTGTCTTAAAGTTCGTTGAAATTTGCTACTTGGCTTGACTGGGAATTAGAAGCCGAAACATTGCTGACGTCGTCGTTGCCACGCTTGCACAGCTTCTGCAACTGAGATTCTTGTGGCAACAATACGAGTATCTTGTATTATATCCGTCATACAAACTGGGAAACAGGTATTAAAGATTTGCAATACAATTTGTAACACATAAAAAGAGTTATCGAGAAGTGCATATGTACAAATTTCATGCGACTTACCCTTCTTGCCACCTTGTTCCATTTTTTCTTAATTGTATCATATACGACAGTTTTTAAAAAAAATAATTTACAATTATTGTTTTCCGCTCATGATTATGATTATTGTGCGAAAGGTGTTAAATATTCGGTTCCATCGAAATGAACTTTCCTCAATTTTCTTGCTACTTATATATTCCATTTATACTCTGTATAGCATCTGTCTATTTCAGCTCTGCTCTGCTGGTTTGCTTTTGCTCCCTTATGTGTTGCGACTATGTGCAGCAAGATTTTTATTTAAGTTTTCTGTTTTGCCTCTGACATCATTTTACAAATACTCAAATAAGAGTATGTACTAATCTATGTATCTGAGCTTTTAGTTTAAATGTTAAAAACTAAAAAACTAAATTGTAAATGTCATAAAGAAATTGAAGGTGCTTTGTTTGTTGTACATCTATAAAATGTTTTCAAATGGAACTTTACACCACTCTTTAATCGTACAAATGTGCAAAATTCGTACTACAATAAATACAATATAATAGATAAGTTTTTATACCCGTCACAACACAGTGTGGAGGGTATTATCATTTTGTCAGATAGTTTGTAACGCATTAAAGGAGACAGCACGACGAGACGAATCGGTCTAGCCATGTCCGTCTGTCCGTCTGTCTGTCTGTCTGTTTATTTCTTCGCATTAAGATATTGAGCTGAAATTTGAAACTTAAGGTTTTCTCGGGAACGACTACTTTGTATGTTAAAACCAAGGTGCCACGCCCATTTTTAGGTATAGCCCCCATACAAACTTACAGCTTTTTTTAAAGTTTTTTATATGAAAATAGTATTTATTTATGAATGAATTCACTTCAAATAAGGTGAAAACACTTCTAAAGTCATCTAATGTTAAAATCAAGGTGCCACGCTTTTTTCCGGGTATAGCCCCCAGACGATCTTACCACTTTTTTTTCGATTTTTTTATGAAAATAGTTATTATTTAGGAATGTATTTGCTACGAATTGATTAAAAACACTTCCTATGTCATCTAATATCAATACCAAGATGCCACGCCCATTTATAGGTATAGTCCCCATACAAATATGCCGCCCATTTTTGTAAGAAAATAGTTCTTATTTATGAAGATATTCATTCCAATCTGGGTAAAAATTTTTTGAATGTACTACCGATATGACAAGGATCGGGTCGCTATAACTAATAGACAAACTTCTACTTTTTATTTTTTCAAGAAATTTTTGTTATGTTATGTAAAATTTTACATATATACTTCTAATATGAGCCCCCAACTTGAGATGTCCCCACCCGTCACTGATGATCATACAAATTTTTGTGTGGTGGGGTATTTGAGCTTTGGTTCTACCGAAGCTAACGCTTTTTCTTCTTTTTTTTGGTTTTTCTTAATTAGAAATGAATAATCTATTTTTAATGCTTACGTTTTTCTTGGAAAAGAATTAAAAATATATATATAAAACAAGGGAAAACGTTAACTTCGGTGGAACCGAAGGCTGAAATACCCGTTACATGGGCGTGGCGTCTTGGTTTTGACCCTGGATGACAAAAGAAATGTTTTTACCCAATTGGAAGCAAGTACATTTATAAATAATTACTATTTTTATACAAAACGAAAAAAATCGATAAGTTTGTATGGCGGGCTATACCAAAAAAAAAAATGGGCATGGCACTCTCATTTTCAAACTTAATCAAGTCGTTGCCGAGAAAAGCTTAAGTTTAAAATTTCAGCTCAATATCTTTATATCTTCATCGAATAAATCGCATAGCAACAAACAGACGGACAGACGGACATGGCTAGATCGTTTCGTCTCATCGAGCTGATCAAGAATATATATATACTTTATGGGGTCTCCGATGCCTCCTTCAATGCGTTACAAACTTTCTGACAAACTGAATACACCCGTTTACACTATGTGTAACGGGTATAAAAATATTATAAGACTGAGAGAAACTTATCACCAGACTGGAACAAATTTATTCTAGACTAAATCAATTTACAGTATTTAGTTGGCCATCAAAGAGGCAAATAGTATAAAAATATAATTTTTTTGGCACGACTTGCAAAAAAAAAAAAAAATTCAGAAAAATTATTTTTACTTGTTTTTTGGAGCGTTTAATACTTTATAAAAAATTTTTAAGTTTTTTATTTGATAGTTAAACTAAAACTTTTTATTTTAAACTTCTGATCACAGATTAAAAGCAATTATTATGTATTTGTAAATATTATTTGTTAAATATTCTTCTTTTTTTATTTTAATTACTTACAAAATATGATTTATTTTATAAAATTGTGGTTTAACGAAAATGTCAAGCAACTTCCTGAATAAGTACGTTAAGTTTACTTAAATTGTTGTCAGCCAACTGATTAACCACTTTTTTCCTGTATAAACGTAAACAACCAAGAAAATAGCGTCGATTAAACATACGCATTGATAAAAATTGAAATTTTCCACAAAAGTGAAAAGTTTTTACAAGTAACTTTTCGCCATACGCACTTCTGTGGCTTCGTCTTGGTAAATTTAGCCACTCATAAGCCATTAACACAAACAAACTACATAAACTATAATAACAATTGTTAAAATTACGACAATTGCAATTGTTTGAAGAAAAACTGCAAAAAAGATTGCTAACTCTGTGGCTTAAAAGGGCAATACGAGGTGTGTTCAAAAAGTATCGCATATTTTGTGTTTTTTTTTTGAATTTTTTATTTATTCATGAATATCTATTTTGTCCCCTTTAAAGTAATCCCTTCCCGATAAAATACACCTATGCCAACGTTTTTTCCAATCCTCGAAACATGCCAAATAGTCCCTTTCCGGTATAGCCATCAGCGCCTTCTTCGATTTAGCTTTTATCTCCTCAATCGACTCGAAACGCGTTCCCCGGAGTGGTCTCTTGAGTTTTGGGAATAGCCAGAAGTCACACGGTGCCAAATCAAGCGAGTACGGTGGTTGCGGAACGATATTGGTTGGATTTTTGGCAAAAAAAGTCACGAAAAATCAGTACAGTTTTTAAAAAAATCATCATTTTTGGTACCAACCGAGACTTGACACGTTTGAGGCCCAAAACATCCTTCAAAATTGTATTAATTGATCCTTTCGATACGCCAATTTCATCTGCAATGTCTCTCATAGTTAATCGACGGTGTGCAAGCACTAATTCTTTTACTTTTTGGATGTGAGCATCGTCCGTTGAGGTCGATGGTTGATTAGGGGAGCTCTTCGTCTTTAACACGTTCGCAACCTTCTTTCAACAATTTATACCAATCAAATGTTGTTGATTTTGGTAGAGCTCGGTCCCCATAAGCCTTCTTCAACATTTCCATTTATTCCATTCAGAAAAAAAAAATGATACAGGTTCTTTGATCCATTTTTTTGAATAGGTAAAAATCGAAGACGATCCAAAAACACGTGCAAGCATAGCAGTTGTCAACAATTAAGTGAACATTCAAAATGGCCGAGCTTGTCGGCATAAGTGAGAGACATGAGTACCAACATAACGCCACAACAAAATCGAAATTCGAATATTCGTAACCCGTGAAAATTCAAAATTCGCGATAATGTTATTAGATATTCGTTGAAATTTTCAATTTTCATCATGAATATTTTTACAGTGCTTGCCCAATAAAATAGAACTGTAAATTGCAAAAAAGAAATAATAAATAAAAAGCTATAAGTGTTAAATTTGTAGCAGTCCAAGATATATATGAAGTCTGAATTATAATTTAATTTTTTTTAAATTAAAATTTTAAATTTTCACAAATTTGACCAGTAGCTAGATTTTAACAATAAAAATCTATCTCACTTAAACTACAGTTGCAAATTCGTTTTGCGAATATATTGTCAACATTTAAAAATTATTTTGTCATCAAGAATATGCAAATACAGCATTTTAGAGAATATTCTAGAAAGTTTAAACTATAATTTTATACATATGATGGCTTGTTCAACATTTTAATATTAATTTTGTTTTGAAAAGTATCTTTGCTTAAACAATTCGCGACTAATAATTAATAATAATAATACGTAGGAAAACGTTAAGGATTAATTACTTTGCATTATTGTTTAAATTATTTCGCTGTGGCTTTTGATTGTCAATCAGACAGACGCTCTCTACGAATTATGTCTCCAATTGTAAGACTGCCGTGCCAGACTGTAGTATTTTCTAAACGATATACGTGAATTTCGCAAATATAGTCTGTATCTATGTATGTGTATCTTGTTTGCAACCAGAACATCGAGCTTATCACTCGTCCGGCAATTAATTTTAATAATACAATACTGCAGTAAGAAAAATGTATGCTGTGTTGATTTATTTTTTATTTAAAGAAAAAAAAATCTTATTTAAAAATTTATAAACTTTTCATGTCTTGCATTAATTGAAACACGTGAAAGTGACACGCCCAGTTATGTTAAACGATCTGTCTTAATATCAGAAATAGTGCTTATCTGTTTATTATTATTTCTAATAAACTATAGCAGTGAGCTGAAAAAAAATATAACATTTGGTTTCCCTGAGTCATTGGCATATTTATTAAATTTGATTTTTTTTTTTTTTACAATATAAAGCTAGGTGCCATGATACAACTAAACTTTATAGTTACATAGTAAAGTTTGGGTAAAGGGTAACTCTTGGACGACCATGCATCTTACAATGGTGTTTCTTGTTAATCTTAACTTCTAAACAAAAGTAACCTGCAAAGGAAATCGCCGCAAATGTTTTCTATTATTATTTTAAGTTGGCAGTTAATTAATTTTAATAAAGATTCAATATCAAAGTCTTGAATGAATCGAATCACTTGAAAATTATCCTTTATATGAATAAAAACTAAAAGTTTTTAATTTTTATATAAATCGCCAATTGTCAAACCCAATCTAGCTTAAGTTATATTATACACAAGAACACCTTCATATTGAATTCCGTCACACGAATCTTTGAATAGTTTAGTGTGATCATCAGTGGCTTATATACATTTATAAATATATATTCGAAAATAATTACTTTTTCATACATTTGTTCGAAAATAATCGATAAGTTTGTATGGGAACTATAGCTAAAAATGGGCGTGGCACCTTGATTTTGTTATTTGATATCATTAGAAGTGTTTTTACATAAATTTGAGTGAATAGTCTCATAAATAATTAACATTTTTATATAAAAATTCGAAAACGGGCGTTAAATTTGTATGGGGGCTATAGCTAAAGATGGGCATGACAGCTTGGATTTGACATTGGATAACATTAGAAGTATTTTTACCCAACTTGGAGTGACAATATATTTATAAATAATTGCTATTTTCATACAAAAAAATCCGAATAAAGCGGTAAGTTTATATGGGGACTACCCCTTAAAATGGGCGTGGCACTTTGATTTTAACACTTGAACTGCTTAGGACTGAGTAAAGCTTAAGTTCCGAGTTTCAGGTCAATATTTTTAAAACTAAGCAAATGAATCGCATAAATACAGACAGACAGACAGACGGACATGGCTAGATCGACTCGTCTCGTCGAGCTGATCAAGAATATATATACTTTATAGGGTCTAAGATGTCTCCTTTAATGCGTTACAAACTTTCTGACAGAATGATAATACCCTCCACACTGTGTATGGCGGGTAAAAAAAAAATAAATAAATGTGCAACACTATTACTAGAAAGCTTTGATTTAAATATTATATTTTCACATTAACAAATAATTCAACATTATATTATAAATTTGTTAGAACTGATTTAAAATTTTTACTTTTATATAATACACTTTAATTTTGTCACCCTGTAATTATTATAGTAAAGAGGCGTTCTATTACTCTTTTTTTTTTACAATTTTTTTCGCTATTGCTGCATGTTATGTTTGTTGTTGCAAGTTAGTTTTTAGAGATTTAACCTGAAAAACAATGTAGGACGCGACTTGCTAAAATAACCCAAACCGAACCCGTTTGTCAGCCAGCACCCAGCCCACTTGAGTCACTCACTCTTTCGAACTCAGCTACATCGATTCGCGTCTTAGTTTTAAAACTATTAAAATCGTTGAACGATTTAAGCGGGAAAGAAAGATCAAAATTAATAAACAACAAAACAGATACAACAACAGAGCGGTGAGTATGAAAAACGAGTTGCTCAAAATTCATAATAAAAAATAATAATAAAGAAAAACGACAACAACAACAACAACAACAACAAATCGTGTAGGATGTTAGTAGGCTATTGGAAAAATCAAGAGATACTTTCGTATCATATCCCAACTATATCTTTCTCTCTTAAATTTGCATGTATATGTATCTACGAGTATATTGCTTTTGTGTGCATTTTTCCAGTTTTGTTACATCTTCGCTACAAATTGGCTTAGCATAAATTGTAGGTTTTTAGGTGTCTTTCAAGTAAAGTTTCTCATTAAATAGATATCCGTTCGTTGAACTTCATAAACCGACGTCCTAATAATTATTGTGAAAATTTTGTGTTTTTGAATGAGGCGCATTTTTGGGTAAATGGCTTACAATTTGTTCATAAATCACCTTTATACCCTCAGAAACTCATTGTTTGGTTCATGTGTTTATTTCAATTTCAAATCCTATCGTTCTTATTGCGAAACCCTTTTTATTAGTTAGTCTTTGTTGAAAAAAAAAACTATAGAAATACATGTATGTATGTTATGTATAAAATAAAATAAAATAAATCAAATCCAATATCCGTTTTCTATCATATTTTTATTGTTTCCTTTGGTAGACTCCCACTGTGCGGTAAATCCATTATTTAGCTTTCCTCTTTGAATTGTTATATTTCTCGCAATCTTATACATTTTATTTTTCAAATGGAATATTACGTTTTATATGGACTAAATATCGCATTGATTTTCAATGTCATTTATTGTATAATCTCAGCGTATTCAATTAGTAAGAAAATGGTCAATACAATTTATTATTCGAACAACATCGACAATCGACTTCATCGCACCTCAGTTCGTTACAAATTATGTGATTTTTTTTTCAATAAATCGTATTTTTCTTCTTTTTTTTTCTTTGTGATTGCCTTTAAAACTTGTTTTCACTTTTATTGACTATTTATGTACTACGTGACGTCCGAGCTGCTCAGATTTTTCCGTCGTACTCTTGAAATTCTTTTCTATAACCTCTAGTTGTCTATTTTAAAGTTTTAAATAAAAAAGAAAAAAAGTCTATTAATCGTTGATGTAATCTAATATATTTTCAATTGATTAACTTTAAATGTTTACAAATTAAATACCAAATGCCAAAAAGAACAATTGCCTCATATACTCGAGATCAATCGATAGTCTAGATAAAGAATTTTCAATTATTTCGATGTATTTTTTGGCTTTATGTTATAGTAACCTGATCCTTATATCATATCAATATTGTACATATAAAAAGGATAAAATTTGAAATGTTTTTAAACAATACATTTATGAATACATTCTTTAAAAAAAACTTTTTTCGTATAAAAGCAAAAATGGGCTGCTGATTTGTGTGGGGGCTTTGCCTAAAAAACTTGGTTTTAATATATAAAGTTGACGAGGAAAGTTTTAGTTTTAAATCAACATCTTTAAAACTGAGCTATTGAATCGAGCAGAAGTATACAGACAGACAGAGAGACATAGCTAATTCGACTCGTCTCGTCGAGCTGATCAAAATATATAGACTTTATACGAGGTGTGTTCAAATATTATCGCGAATTTTGAATTTTCGCGGGTCACGTATATTTGAATTTCAATTTTTTTGTGGCGTTATGTTGGTACTCATGTCTCTCACTTATGCCGACAAGCTCGGCCATTTTGAATGTTCACATTTAATTAATTAATTGTTGACAGCTGCTTTGCTTGCACGTGTTTTGGATCGTCTTCGATTTTTACCTATTCAAAAAATGGATCAAAGAACCTGTATAAATTTTTTTTTTTCTGAATGGAATAAATGGAATAAAAATGTTGAAGAAGGCTTATGGGGACCGACCACTACCAAAATCAACAACATTTGATTGGTATAAACTGTTGAAAGAAGGTTGCGAACGTGTTGAAGACGAAGAGCTCCCTGATCAACCATCGTCCTCAACGGACGATGCTCACATCCAAAAAGTAAAAGAATTAGTGCTTGCACACCGTCGATTAACTATGAGAGACATTGCTGATGAAATTGGCGTATCGAAAGGATCAATAAATAAAATTTTGAAGGATGTTTTGGGCTGATTTTTCGTGACTTTTTTGCCAAAAATCCAACCAATATCGTTCCGAAACCACCGTATTCGCTTGATTTGGCACCGTGTGACTTCTGGCTATTCCCAAAACTCAAGAGACCACCTCCCGGGGAACGCGTTTCGAGTCGATTGAGGAGATAAAAGCTAAATCGAAGAAGACGCTGATGGCTATACCGGAAAGGGACTATTGGCATGTTTCGAGGATTGGAAAAAGGTTGGCATAGGTGTATTTTATAGGGAGGGGATTACTTTAAAGGGGACAAAATAGATATTCATGAATAAATAAATAATTCAAAAAAAGAAAAAAAAACACAAAATATGCGATACTTATTGAACACACCTCGTACATGCGAATATCACCAATTTGGTTTGTTTCAGTCGAAAATTATAGAAGCCTTTTTATAATTTCTTATGTGACTGTTTAATGTGTTAAGGATATGATTTTGTCAATACCATTAGTTCACCCAAGCAGTAAAAACTTATGAATTTTATTTGCATGGTGTGTAATCGTTATTGTTTGGCGGTGTAGAAGAAAATTAATAATTTGAAAGTTACATTAAAAAAAAAAAAAAAATCATTTAAAACTTTTAAAGCATTATTTAAATTTTAATTTTTCTGGTTTTTGCACCTTTGCAGAACACATCGCCGCTATGGGAAGATTTTGTTGCAAAGACTGGAAAACTACACTCATGTCTGCGGTAAGTTGTACAAATATGAATTAAAGACAAAGAAGATTCTTATGTTTGTCAAAATGATACAAAGATGGTAAACGGTTAACAGTCGTAATACACAAATTTGTTTGAAATTCGCCCAATAGAATCTACTCCTGTAATTGAAGTTTAATAACTTTGTAAGTAATACAAGTACATGGTTCGCGTTAGCCTAATCACATCGATAAGCGAAATCGTATGGTTGAACCGAATGATGTAATGAAAAAATAGACTAACATAGAAGCATTTTGTTAGTTTATATATTCTTATAACAAATTGTATCAATTGAAATATAATTAAGAATGTTATAATATAAATGCGAACATTTTTTTTTGTAGTGCTGCCATTCAAGCAATTGCCGCATACTTGGATGCGTTTCAAAAAATCGCAGACGCAGCAACCAATTCAAGAGGTAAGTTCAATATAGAACATCTTAATGTTTCCGTTTGTTGTTATTTTATGTGAATCCAATGCAAGCATATAGTTCTATACATACATAGAACTTAGATACATACATACTATACATACATACACACATACATATGTAGCTCTGTACTTTTACACTATGAATATCCAACAACAAAACAACTAAGTAGGGCGCACAGGCGCAAGTTGGGGCAAGTTGCTAGACGTAACTGAGTCAACAGCGGTCATCGATCTGATTTTACATTTAGCTCTTTCTTTTTTTTTTTTTGTGATTTTTCTTTTAAATGTTTTTGCTATTATTCTTTGCTATTTACTATTTGTTTAATGGTTTTTTCGCAGTTTGAGACAATGTGTTATATAGCGATTATATAATCACAAAAATGTTTCTGTGGCTGGGTTTTCAGTAGCACAATATAAAAATATATATATTTAGTACGTAAACACCTATAGTATGTTACGATATCGATTCATAGTGTTAGAATTTCTAGCATACAGGGACCCTAAAATGTATAGTTAATATGACTATATTCACTCCAATCTGGGTACAATCACTTACTACTGTCATCCTTTAAATATACTACAGACCTCATACAAACTCACTTTCCATTTTTTTTACATACATATATGCGTCTTATTTGAGCCCCAACTTGAGTTGTCCCCGCCCGAATCCTTTGCGGAAAATAACCTACGTCACTGATGATCATACATGAACTAATTAAAGTTTCGTGTGGCGGTTTTTTTCGGTTGTACCGAAATTAACGTTTTTTATACCCGCCACACATAGTGTGAAGGGTATTATCAGTTTGTCAGAAAGTTTGTAACGCATTAAAGGAGACATCTCAGACCCTATAAAGTATATATATGCTTGATCAGCTCGACGAGACGAGTCGATCTAGCTATGTCCGTCTGTCTGTCTGTATGTATGCGTTTTATTCCCTCAGTTTTAAAAATATTGACCTGAAACTCGGAACTTAAGCTTTTCTCAGTCCTAAGCAGTTCAAGTGTTAAAATCAAAGTGCCACGCCCATTTTTAAGTATAGCTCCCAATACAAACTTACCACCCTTTTTCGAATTTTATATGAAAATAGCTATTGATTAGGAATGTTGTCACTCCAAGTTGGGTACAAATACTTCTAATGTCATCCAATGTTAAATCCAAGCTGCCACGCCCATTTTTAGCACCGAAGTTAACGTTTTTCCTTGTTTTTTTTTTTTTTTTTTTGTTTTCAAATTTGGCACCGCCCATTTATTCCGAATTAAACGTTTGTATAAAAATACGTAATATATTTTGTTACGAATGGACTACTTGTTCACACACCAAAATCGTAAAAACTGTGCTCTGAATTACTGAACGATTTCAATAGTTTTAGTGTTTTTTTTTTTTTTTTTATTTGCACCTACGAACTCTTTTGCACCCAGTTAGACAATACTAAACATTTGTTGTAGGTTTATCTCTTTGGGGTGTATATTTGTGACTATATCTTAAGGGTGCTAATTTAATAGGTACGCACGTGGCTTCCCATTAGCAGTGTAAACTTATACGATTATTTTTGTTTGTTTTTTTTTTTATACCCTGTACCCAAAGGGTAAAAAGGTATATTAGTTTTGCGAATGTATGTTATAGACAGAATTTGAGGCACAGATAGACCCTATAAAGCACATATAACTTATAATTGGAAGGGAGATCGAACTAGCTTTGTCTGTCCGTCGGTCCGTCCGTCTGTCATGCTGTCTGCCGTATGAAACGATTATTTCGAGACTATAAGAGGTAGAGCTTTCAAAATTGAAACTTAGACTCTTCCTAGGCCTTTATGTTTGCACTTTTTTTTCTAGACCCATTTTAAGAGGCATCCCCAAAAAAATGTACCCCAAAATTTTGGGATTTTGCATAAAAACGTCATTGTTTTTTATTCTAGGAACGTTCAAATTTAGTAAAAATTATGTCTATGTTCCCAACAAAACATCCCAATATGGATAGGGCTAACAAAATTTGCTCGGAATTAGCCTGATACAAATTTACCCCAAAATTTTGGGTTTTTACATAGAAACGTCATTGTTTTTTATTCTAGAAAATTTAAATTTAGTATAAATTATGTCTATGATAGTCCCAATAAAATCTCTTTTGGACCAACAAAATGTTAGGTATAGCCCCCATACAAATTTACCTAAACATATTGGTTTTTACATAAAAACGTCATTGCTTTTTTATTCTAGAAAATTTAAATTTAGTATAAATTATGTCTATGATAGTCCCAATGAAATAGACCAATATGGGTAGGCCCAACAAAATTTTAGGTATCAACCCAATCAAAGATATACCCGATTTTTTAAGTTTTTCTATGAAAATCCAATTCAATGATGTATGGTAGTCAAATAGAACCTAACTTAAGGTACATATAGTTGTGAACGGGTATCTTGCACTTCGAGATATCTGTTACGTGTTTGTGTTCTTTTCTTTTTTTTTTTTTTTTTGGAAATTTAATTAGAACTGAAAAGAACAAGTGTGCAAACATAAGTTTAATGCTTATAAGAGTAATTTATATCCATGACCGTATTTGTGACTAAATTTGTACATATATCGTTTTTTTTTACTGCAGGTGCATCGAAGGAAATTGGTACAGCACTGACCAGAGTCTGTTTGCGACACAAGGCGGTTGAGACACGCCTGAAGACATTTACTGCTGCAATTATGGATTGTCTTGTACAACCATTGCAGGTAATTACTCAAAGGCTTGAAATCTATTTAATTTTACAAAGAACAAATTGACAAATTTGTTTATATTTTTTTAGGATAAAATAGAAGACTGGAAACGCACTGTAGCCACTATTGACAAAGAGCATGCCAAAGAATATAAACGTTGTCGAACGGAGCTGAAGAAACGTTCCAGCGATACGCTTCGACTACAAAAAAAAGCGCGAAAAGGACAGACTGATAGCATTCAATCGCTTATGGATTCACACATGCAGGATGTGACCTTGCGTCGCGCAGAACTCGAGGAAGTCGAGAAGAAATCACTGCGGTCAGCTATGATTGAGGAGCGTTTGCGCTATTGCACATTTGTACATATGCTGCAGCCGGTTGTTAAGGAAGAATGCGAAGTAATGTCAGAGTTGGGACATTTGCAGGTTAACTTTCTTTCATATTTTTGTCTATTTGTTTTTTTTTTTTTTTATAATTCAAACATTTTATACAGGAGGCTATGGAGTCTATTGCAATGGTAACTAAAGATCCTAATGTACTACCACTGGCATCAGAGGAATTAATACATGATGCTAAGGCTACAATGTCGCTATATCCTGAGTCGCCAGGTGCCGGTTCTGGATCACAGGGTGGCGGTTGCTCTAACTCTTTAGGCTCACGTAAGAGTTCTGTATGTTCAATAAGCTCGATGAATAGTAGTGGTTCTAGCAATTCACCGGGACATCATCATTATCAACGTTCGCTTTCACAGGTGCGTGGAATGGACGAACAAAAAACAAAGCTATTTTAATTATTAACTTAACTATCGTGTCTTTCTGTGCTTATGGTTTGCTTCTCTTATTATTGTTTTATTAATTTTTAATTTATATAATTTTGTTTTGTTTTTAGTTTGTTACGCCTGCAATTCGCTTGAAACCTGGTGAATCTAGTGATAGTGGCTTTTGCTCATCGCCAGCGCTAACCACACAGGTTTATAATTTTCCTCTTTTATTAATATCATTTTCATTTTTTTCCTTTTAATTAACAAATTGTATCTTTACTGGTCTAATAAAATTTTTATGTTACGTTAAAATAGGCTTCGAATGCTACGAACCAGACGCACGCTGTTTCAACTTGGCCGCCACATTCCCAGGATGTCGTCGACACTTTGGCACCTACTGCTGATCGTCCACATACAATTTCGACTACGTACGAAAAGGGTCATCAACGTCCACCACTTACGGTATACACGTTCCAAAATCCGGAGACTATACACGAAGGCGGTAGTAGTGGTAATTTGAATGGTGCGAACGTGGTTGGCCCTATTGCTAATTCCTCTGGACAAAATACACCGGTTACACAGAAATCACCAGCAGGTGGACTTAATCGACCCCCATTACCAGTTGTAAGTATTAGTTGCATTTAACCAAATTATTTTGTGATTTAGTTGTTTTATTGTAAACAATTTTTTGAATGACTTGACCGAAAGAAACCGGCTCGAGTGGTAAGTTCAGGCTCAGGCTTTTTAAATTCTACAAATAACGCAGTTATTGCCTGCACAAAAAATTATCGCCTCATTAGTTGCAGTAGGACAGCAATCATCTGCATGTCTAATGTACATAAATTGAGACCTTTAGTGTATAACCTTGTAAAGATATATATATAAAAATAAAAAAAAGTTTGAATAAATTAAAAAAGGTTATTGTACCCTGCGTTAGTAAAATAGTAAAAAGTAAACTTTGAAATTAAGAATTCCATTTCTATAATCATTAATGCGGTTTCTGGTCATTACAGCGCTGTTCCTCGCTTGAGCGTCCGCTTTCGGCAAACAGTAATAGCCGCAACAATAGCGCAAATCTGTTGCAGCGTCAATGCCCATCACCAATACCAGCTCATATTACTAAAGGTAGGCCCTGCGTCAGAAGTGAGTATTAGTGTGTTTGTGCGTGTGTGTGTGTGTGTTTGCACGCATTCTCTGTTCTAAAATATTTAAATAAGCTAAATTTTGCAGAAAGTTTACCTAATGGATTGTTCGTTTTTTTTTTATTTCCATTTTTCCTTCTTCTTTTTGAAAATATTTTACAACAAAAATTAAATGTTGACACTACGCATGCATTAATTTTAAATTTACCTAAATGTATAAAAAAAATTATTAACAACGCGCAGAGCTATCAGCGCATCATGCACAGCAACAGCAAAATCAACAACACCACCAGCAACAGCAACAAGTTCAATCCCCGCCCACTTATGTTAATATGTCTGAGCTGGCCAATATGGCGGCTTTGAAAATTACTAACCAGCAACAGCAGCAAGCTTCTAAGCCAACTTCGTTGCAGCAACAAACATCCATAGATTCTATATCGTCACAACATTCAAGCGATTCAATCGCATCTGCTAATACACCTCCACTACAACAACAGCAACAACATATTCAAAATTCGGCCCGGTCCCATTCAATATCCTCGTCGTCAATGTCCTCGAATGCAGCTTCATCAATGCACTCGTCCACACCGCTTGTAGGACAAACTCCAACAACATCAAGTGGAAGCTCGACACCGCAAAATCACTATTCGCCTCTATTAACTAATTCACCAACGTCAACAGCAGCAGGTACTCCGAGCGGAGCCAGTATCGCAAGTGGTGGCATAAGCGGCATGGGCTTTGTCTTTAATGTCAACTCGCCTACACCATCCCATAGCGGTGGCACACCATCAACTTCTAGTGATGTGTTAAAAATTACAGAGCATAGCGAATCAGCAACAATAGCAATAAATCAAAGCAACAGCACTTCCAA
This sequence comes from Leucophenga varia, assembly GCA_018903435.1. Taxonomy (NCBI): domain Eukaryota; kingdom Metazoa; phylum Arthropoda; class Insecta; order Diptera; family Drosophilidae; genus Leucophenga; species Leucophenga varia. Next base: position 16,813 of record JAEIFJ010002770.1, read on the forward strand.
CACAACAACGACAAACATTACTAATGAGAGTAATACTCCATTATTATCCGACGAGCTCTCCACTTGTGTTCAAAGTAATGTTTCCGTCATTAATACAGATTCTCCAACGATTGTTGATAATGATGAGCGATTACGAGCTTCAGTCTTGCAGAAGGCTTCAATGTTCGAGAAGCAAGCGGCAGCAGCCATTGCTACTCCTCTACCATCAAGTGTTCCGCAACGCACGCCAATTGTTGATGCTGGAGTTATCTATGGCACACAGGGAGCTGCACCTAGACGCTCTGAAGAGCAACGCGAACCAACAGATCAGCAAGATGTCGGTAAGTTCTAAATTATTTTTAGCTATTTCTATCTTTATATTAGTATAAAAATTATCAACGTTTTTAAGAGCACTCACTCCACATTCCTCTAAAGAAAAAAGTTCCAATTGTTTTATGATTTTGACATGTATGTGTTTTTTTTTGTAAGGACAGTTTTATTCAAAATTTTTCATAAAATAGCTAAAATAACAAAACGAGATTTTCTTCAGTACTTTTGTTATAATAATGAAACAAATTTTTTAATCCAATGAATTAACACATTATTTTCTTTATTTTTGTTTCTTCCCACCTTTTCCGTTCATTTTTATTTTGTGACTTCCTTCACGATACTTTTACATAAAACACACAAAAAAAAAAATAATAATAAATAAAATAAATTTAAACGAACAACAACAATGCAATGTAAACAAAAATTAATTCCAACATTTTTTTAAACTTGTTTCGAACTTGAAATGTTTTTTTTAAAATTGTGTTTCTTGTTTCACTTGTATATACACAAAACTTAAATCAACACTTAAAATCAAACCAAAATGCACCAAATTTAAAAAAAAAAAAAAAAAAAAAAAAAAAAAAAACAACATCTCAACACAACCTTTAAAAAATATTTAGATAAGTCTTTTGAAGATTCAATACAAGCATTAAATAATTTAATTGGCGAATTAGACTCATTTCAACGTGAGATTGATGCGAGTAAACAAACGAGCTGCAACAACAACAACAGCGCCGGCAACAGCTCTGCCACCGAAGTAGCGCGCAGTAACAATAATAATAGTAAAGGCAACTCTGCGCTCAACGCTGATCTGCACGCCGTGAATGTCGATACAAATGTTGTGAACGAATTCAATATCGAGCAGACAGTGCAACTTCAGCAGCAACAACAACAACAGCAGCAGCTAGTGCAAAACTATTGTACGACAAGCAGCAATCAAACCAATTCAAGTGGCTGTGGCACCGATATTTCAGACACTACATCTGACGAAATCATTGGTTCCGATGAAAACCAGCGACACCAAACGTGTGGCACACAGCATTGCGGTAGCAATTACGCAAGCGATTCCGAGCTAAGTCGTTGCTATGTTAGTGAGACGAGTTCGTTGACGGGCGGCACTGCTGAAGTTGCCGGCAATGGCGGTTACGAAAATCCGACATTTGCGCATTTTGTTTCAAACGCAGCAGTAGCATCGTCAACTGGGGCAACGATGAACAAAATGACAATATTAACGGATTCACTTTCAGCGCAAATGGATGATTCCATTGGAGACAGTCATTCGTTACTTTCAGTGGCATCGGACAATCTGTGTATGCCGCGACATGCATACGTGGACACAGGTAGCGACTGCGGCGGTAGTGCTGTTGTTGTAATCTATGATCATCAAATACCCATAACGCCCGATATTGATTATGTCAAACAGAACTCCGAGATTGTAGTACTACGCACAAAAGATCCACAACAGTTGCAAATGCACGAAATGTGTGAACTGCAACAGTTACCCACTAATCTAATAGTCTCTCCCGAGTCACTGGATACGCCGGCGCACATGACTAGCGGTCAAAGGGGACAGGTTACAGCAACGGTAGCGCCGGCAAAACAGCGATTATCATCTTTTCGCGCATCGAGCGAGCAACAATTGCAGCTGATAGGACATACTTCAGGTCGACAGTATGATAAAGGTACGGAAGTTGTTAGGGTTAACTCGAACAGATCAAATGCACAATTCCAACATCAAAAACAAGCAGTGACACCGAAAATGCCAACTCAAGGTGATGATGATGTTTTATTGCGTCGAAAGATATCATCCAAGCCAGGTTTAAGTATTTTCAATGTCAATGACAATGAAATACAGACGTTGCACAAATCGAGTAGCAATCAACAACATCAATCAACGAATAACAAGCAGCAGCAGCAGCAGTTGCAGCCTCAACAGTACCAATTACCACCTACACCGACACTAGAGAAACCCTTAATAGCGAAAAAAGGAGATTTTAAATCTGACTTAGATGCGAAAATACGCAAACAAAAACAAAAATTATTGCAACAAGAACGAGAGAAACAGGAACAATCACAGTGCAATCAGCAACAAGATCAACTAAACAGCAACCAGTTACAACAACAACAACAACAACTACACTCATCACAGTCGTCCCAAATAAACTGTAATGTCACTAAAAAACAAAAATTTATTGCATCAGCATCACGAACATCATTATCAACAATCACATTATTGCCTGATGTATCATTTAACTATGCAACTGAATCAATATCGCCAGAAAGCCATCATCATCATCATCATCAACATCAACATTATTTAAATCACAAAAACGAAAATTATTTACAACACAATAATACAAGTAAAATCACAACCACTGCAGCATTAAATTCAAAGTCAAGCTCATCAAATGTAATAGTAACTCTACCATCTTCACAAACATCAATACCACTATCAGAATCATTATTAATGCCTGCGCATACGCCTGTTCCTGCTTCTGCGTCATCTTCGTTGCCGTCGCATGTTGTGTGCTCCAACTCCTTATTCGATCCTGTATCTGCTCCCCCCTCTTCATATACTATGTGCTCTAGTTCCAATGCAACTTCAACTGGCATTGGTACAGTCTCGCTGGCGCCCAAGCCAATCATCACGCCGAGACCGGCTTCATTGTCGGGTTCGTTTAATTTCGTTCATTTTTTGATGAGTTTTATATTATTTTAATTTTATAATCTAATTTCGTTTAATTTTTTGGGTTTGTTTTTTTTTTTTTAAGCCTTAATTAACCATTTTGCTTTGATGTTTAGTTTTATCGTATTTACTGAAATTCAATTTTCTTTTTCGGATATTATTAATTTATTTCTATATTCCTTTTGTTATGGATAATCATCAATCACACCATTTAAATTTCGATCTATTACCAATTAACAAGACTATGTAGACTGCTGCGATGCTTTCATTTTGTAAACCTTTATTTTTTGCCGCCGTCAAAAACCTTTATTTTTACCATTGCACAGCCGATTTTCCGAAAAACGTGGCCAAAGGTAAAAAAAAAAAAAAATAGATGCCGAATGCCTTAACCGAGCTCACCTCATAATGCAAGTTTTATCTTGTGGTTTCGCAGTAGTTGATGAATCTTTTTCAGCAATATTGCTTGGATACTGAACAATTATTAATTGAAAAGTTTTCAGGTGCTGAGTATTACATGCCCAATTGAATTCAAAAGGGACCAAAAGTAATTACACAGCGCTACAAAAATTTTTTTTTTTAAAAAATTCTTAAACATGGTTTTCTCAATATTGATGGGCACCACTACCGATCGGCTACCTTTCCGAGGAATAAACACATTAAAAACTATAGGGAAAACTTTTCACGGAAATCTTCTAGGATGAAAACAATGACAGATATTTTACATTGGTTACTTGTATTCTCGGATTCTCTCATTTCTAGTATACGTTCAGACCCTCCAAATATTCTAACAATGTCAAAAGATGGCGGCCATTTTGGATCCGCCATTTTGAATTTTTAAAAAGTAATGTGAAATACAATAAGAAATTAGCGACCCCAAAAACATACGTATCCAAGATTTAATCAGAATTTTTTCATTTTTAGACTTTTGGCCAGGTTTTTCGAAAAATCACTGTGCATTGTTTAAAATTCTCGGCTGCTTTACACTTTCAAAGATTCTAATGTGGCTAACAAGTTTGTGTGTTGGTTCTTCTCTACTCAGTGTGACCTTCATTTCTCCCCCCTCCTCAACTCCTTTTATATGTTTTATTTTATATTTAATGTCGAATCATATTCAAGCCCAATGCCTAAATTAATTGTACAAATATAAACGAACTAACTAAAATTTAATACAAAAAATTCAAATTGATAAACAGACTTTCGCATAGTAAGTTTGAATATAGACATAAGTAATATATTTTTTCAAATTTCATGCAATATTAAGGTCAACGCTTTAACATAATGACTCAAAATACTTAACTGAATTATTGGAACATAACGTACTATTATAAATAATCACACTTTACCTGGTATTTTGGTGTCCTGTGTTTGTGTGCGACTAACAGTTGTCTTTTAAAGTATTTGTAAATATGTTTACAATTTCATAATATTTAATTAATTAATTTATTACATATATACAATATTTATATAATGCACTAATAATCCTCTTTAATAATTCTACAACAGGAGGTTCCTCCACGCGTATAGCTCGTCGATCTTCAGTCAATACTGCTAAACCACCGCCGCCAGTTCGTCGTAGTTCGTCAGTCACACCGAGTCCTAATAGTGCAGCAGCTACGGTATGTTTCCATAGATTCAGTGCATCTACCTTATATAATCATGCTAAGTTAAAATAAGTCACAAAGTGCATTAGAAGGTTACAACACGCAATTTCAATTTTTATTTTTTTTTAATTTAATTTTAACTATTTGTATATTATTTATTTCACATTAAATTGATTTAATAAATTTAATTTAGCACCAACAACAACAACAAATTGAGCAATACAACAAAAACACAAATACACAATTATCGTTGGCGTCGGTGTCAAATTTAGTACAACAACATTCAATGACAATGTCTACCGAAAATTTGCCACCACCACCACCATTCCTTTTGGATGGTACGCGATCGACGCAGTCAACACCAAATTCGCCACCGCCAACAATGCCCAGTTCATCGCTAAAAGTTTCTGAAACGATAAAAGCCTTAGCGGCCATGCGACATCAGCCAGCCTCACCAGGTGCTCTGCGTCGCATACAACAACAAGGTCAACTGCAACAACAACAGCAGGGGCAAAATCCTCAGCAATTGTTAATGCAGGTGAGAGCCGAAAATATTGGATGCTAGCTTGTGATATCATTTCATCAAAAATCCAAGTAACCACATGCTGTGTGGCCCCGACTACTACAGTACTTCGATTACAGTATTGAGTCACCTTTAAAATTTATATTTTATTTTTTCATTTTTTTTAATATTTTTTTTTTTTTTTGTTTTTTTCTATTCACACTTCATTTAATGTCACTCGGTCCTCTAAACTAAATCACTAAAACACATACGCTTCACGCTTACCAAATCAAAGCAGCAAATATACATAACACATCATAGTGAATCCGATTATGATGCTTATTATAATACCTATGACGAGGTCAACGCTTATCAAATGCAATCGTTAATCAATAGTTATGCTGCAGATCCCACTAATCTTACTAATGCCCAGCATAAGCAACAAAAAGAACCAAATCCTACCGGCACGCTTCCCATTGAACCTAGAATCAACAACTATCAGCAACACTCCATGTCATACAATCAGCAGCAACAGCAGCCTCAGTCACATCAGCAGCTAAACCATTTAAATCAACTGCTAGAGCAGCAACTACAAATGAAAGAAAAGCCAGCAGATGCTACTAAATATAATAGTAATTCAGCTGTAAGTTGTACACATAGATCTGAGATCGCGAATGTTTTATAAACTAACTACAACTAACTCAGGCTGACGTCCTACAATTGATGTTGGATATATATATATAAAATGCTTATATGCGAATTAATTTCGCTTAGTCCTTGCCATTAATCTAATTAACCACTTAGCACTTATATAAATAAAATTAAGTCTTATCAATAAGCTCTAAAAACGCAATTTTAAACAGCTTTTGTATTTTATTTGTTTTTCTTTTTATATGTATATTTTTTTTTAACTTCAGTCGTTTCGCACCTCATCACCTGGCATTTATGCACAACCGAAGATTGTCAACAACATGTCGAGCTTCCGTACAGTAAGTCCAAGTCCAAACGGACATACACAACACCACCACAATCAACTGCCACCGACACAGCCAAAAACGAATCCGAATTTGATTGCACAGCTCAATGCACGACTCAATAGCAAGCAACAACAGCACCAAAATTATACTGAGGGCATTTATGGAAATTCAGCGGGTCATGAGTCGATTTATATGCGTAATCCAGGACAAATACAGACGCCAATCTCACAACTACAACAGCAGCAGCAACAATCCGACGGTAAATTTGAAACTAAAAATCAACAAAATAAGATTTACGGTAGTTTTAGCACAACATCATCAACATCGTCAACTCATGTCTCTACTACTAACAACTTCAATGCTTTACCACATTTTCCACTATCATCATCTACATCATCACTACTCTCTAAAGTCAGTTCATTTTCATCCAAAACAACAGCATCTGCTACCAATAATTCCTCTACAAGCGGTAAATCCAATAATTCTCATTACCATTCGGCTGCCTCCGTTGAAAGGCAACAACAGCAACAACATTCTCAAAATATTATATCGCCACCAACAGTTTCAGTAGCAAATTCAAAAGATATTAGCAACTATACAAATTCATATTCCAAAAATACAGACGCTGCGCAACATGTAATGATCACGCGACAAACACATCAACAGCAACATCAACAGCAACAACACTATACTTGTCCACCACCGCTTGAAAATCCACCACCGCCACCCATATACGCTGCTGGTTCTTCTGCGACTATGCCTAAAAATATAACTATGCGAAGCTTAACGCATGCTAGCGTCGGTCACACTGTTTTAGGTGGTGCACCACATTTAACTGCAAATGCTGCTGCTTCAACAACAGCGAATGTGCCCAAAAGTTTAATGCAACATCAAAACCAACAACGTTTACAGCAACAACAACAACAGCTGCAACAAAAACTCGAACAGCAACAATATCAACAGCCAATCGTCACAGGCGGCGCACAACATCAGGAGCAAACACATCACTTAATTAATCAGCGTCCACCGATGCCATTGCCACATAACCAATCAAACAGTAAGCAACGCAATGTTATAAGTCCCAGCAGCAGCAGCAGCAGAGTCAGAGCCATGAGCAAATGCTAAAACAGCAACATCGGCAGCCACCAATTCCATCGCGCCACTCAAGCGTTCAACAAAAAATATTTGTTAGCCCAAATCCTTTTGCACAAACGACGACCATCAAATATCACGCACCATCCTCGGTCCATTCGACGCCAGCAGCGTCGCCCACATGTTCCTCACCATCGTCTTTTACTAGTATCTATGGTACCACTGCGCGCGGTACCCATCATCAGCAGCAGCAGCATCAATCACCACACCAGCAAAAATACTTTCGAGAAAAGTCCCAGTCTCTTGCTGTTGGTCCGAATGGAAGCAGTAGTAGCCATGGTCACTATTATGCACCCGGCAACAACAACAGTTCTATTGTCAATGCTGGCGTTTATCATTCAAGTGAGCGCGTGTTTGCTTTTCATATCTTTCGTTTTGTTTTTTTTTTTTTTTTGAGTTTTGCGAAATGTTGTCGTATAAAATTACGAAAATTTTTATTTTTTACTTTTTTCTTTGTTTTGTGCTGTGCAAAAATTTGACGTGCTTGGCATATTTGTTTCAAAATGGCAATTGCATGTTGCTTACCTTTTTAATATTAAGTTTGAACATTTTAAATTGTATTATTTCGAAAAGTTTTCAAACAATACTTGTAGTAACTTTCGAGATTTATTTGGAAAAGTTGCAATTAGTAAAAAAAAACAATTTTATTTTATTTTAACGAATTTGCTTCACCTAAAACATTTCATAATCCCATCTCATTCACAGTCTTTCTATATTCTAATCGCCTTTACAGTTGACATATCATTCAGTTGCGCAATAATACATATAAAAGCGGAGTTAAATTTCTGAAAATTTTCCGTTTTATTGCAATAGAATATTTAAACATAAATATTCAACGATTTTTTTGAGTCAATTGTCAATGTTGATTTTTTTCTGTTTACCACTTTCTGTGATTGCTTTTTAAGTAAATAAAATAATAAAAAAACAAGAAAGAACGCTGAAGTCGTGTATGCTCGACTGCAAGATACCCTGTACCCAATCTTTATGTACCTTAAATTAAGTCCTATCTTTGTATATACCTTATTGTATTGAATTTTTAAACAAAAACTTGAAAATTGGGTAAATTTGTATTGGGGCTATACCAAAAATTTTATTGGTCCTACCCATATTAGGATATTTTGTTGGGACTATCATAGACATAATTAATACTAAGTTGAAACTTCCTAGAATAAAAAACAATGACGTTTTTATGCAAAAACCTAAAATTTTGGGGTACATTTGTATGGGGGGGGTACCCCTTAAAATGGGTCTAGAAAAACCGTTTGCAAGTGAACACTTGACGGCTCAGGAGAGTCTAAGTTTCAAATATGGTGGCCCTATCTCTTATAGTCTCCGAGATAATCTCTCTCATACGGCAGACAGCAGGACGGACAGACGGATGGACGGACAGACGGATGGATATACGGACGGACGGACAGACAGACATAGCTAGTTCGACTCCCCTTCCAATGCTGATCAAGAATATATATACTTTATATGGTCTATCTTGGCTCCTTCTGCCTGTTACATACATTCGCACAAACTTTATATACCCTTTTACCCTTTGGGTACAGGGTATAAAAAATGAAATAAAATTAGATTCTCTTCTGGATCGAAAGTTTTTAAATATTTCCTAACGACAGTTTTGCAGCACAACCAACTGTTATAGTTTCAGCGCTTATGTTAAAAGTATAAAATCTTCGGAAATACCGAAGTCGGTGTTTATTATAATTTTTATCTATTTAAAAAATATATGTATGCATACATGCATATGGCCAAAATAATAAGTACAATCGGACAACTTGGTTTTACGTTTCACTTTTTGACTGAATTGAAACATTGTCCTTATCTAGTTAATACAATGAAAATAATAAACAATTTTTGTAATCATATTCAATAAACCTAAGTTTTAGCAATATAAAATCAAGTTGTTCTAGCGTACTCATTATTTTAGTCATATATATGCATATAAATGTATTTGTCTTTTTCTTTTTCCTAACACTGCACATTTTTGATATTCGTTTAAATTAAACATTTATTTTATATAAATCTGAAAATTACACTGAAATATACGCACCCATTTTTTTTTATATCGTCTATCAAAACTATACACAGATTATGGCACAAACACAAATATCGATAAAACTGGCAGTATACGCGCAAAAACAAAAGCCGAATTTCTCGAGAATCTCAATGCGAAATTAGCGAAACAAGGCATGTCAGGACGTGCATTTGCAGTGCGAAATTTAATTAATAGTAAAGCCTTGGTGAGTATAAAATAATTTCAAAATAACAAGAAATTCTTGTTCGCTTTTTTCAATACACGAATAAAAATTTATGTAAATCATTTATTGCGTAAAAAATAGATGTATCAAAGTCCCCAAAATCTTGTGCGTCCTAGTACAAGCTATCGTACTTCTCCTTTTCCCGTAGCAGCTCCCAGCGATGAACATTGTTAAGTTAAGGTATTGTTCTTAGTTTCAGTGTTGTTTTGGATTTATTTACAAAAAAAAAAAAAAAATAATAAATAAATAACAAAACTTACGAGCCATGCACTACATACTAAATCATATTTGAAACGGGTTTACTTACATATGAACATTTATTTAAGCTTTAGCGAAAATTTAATTAAAAATCTAATGCCTTACATTTGTTTTTTTTTTTATACTAATCAATAAACAAATAAAAGTATATTATTAATTTTGAAACAATTTCATTACAGCCCGATCCGCGCCTTTGTCATGAGTCCTTGATGGATCAAATCAAACGAGGCGCAACTCTAAAACGCAACCAGAAAATAAATGATCGCAGTGCGCCAAAAATATATTAAAAATGCAAAAAGGAAGAAAGAAACAATAAAAATATACATATTTTGAATTCAAAAAAAAAAAAAAAAATAGTTTGAAACTAAAAAATTAAAACTCGAAAATTTATTATTGCAAAACATATTTAGTACCTATATAGATACATATTTATAAGTAAAATAATTTTAATAAATAAGTTAAGTATACTGTGTATTTTGTTAATCTGTCTATAATTTAATAAATTATTAAAACATTTCTATAATTATGAACTCTTACGTGGAGTAAAAGAAGAAAAAACTTATAAAGCTGATGCGTATTTAGTGCTTCAAATGTTACTTCTAATTTAAATACTGTGTTTTAAGTTTCAAACTCGAATTTATCTTAATTTTCTCGCTTTTTATTTAAATTATATTTAGAAAAAAAAAACGAATATTTTTTCATTTGTACATACATATATATTTAATTATTTAATAAAATGAATTAAAGCAATATACTCTTTTTATTTTTCATTTGAACGATTGGTTTTCAATACTTATATTAATAAACAAGTCAATTGGTGTAGCCAGACACCCTACAATATCTACAAGACTCTTGACTTTTTAACTATTTTCAACGTGCATTTTACAATTAAAAAAAATATATATATATAAATACATAATATAAATGTAACAAAAAAAAAAAAAAACATTTTAAGCTAAGTATATGTATTAAATTAAATCAAAAGTATGCCAGAATGTGAGACAGAAGTTTTAATATTTAATTCATATCAATTCAAGATATCAATAATTTTCATATCGGTTGAATATTTTAAATTTGCTCTGAAATGAAACTAAAACAGATTTTTGAGAACTAAATTAAAAATAAAAAAACTACAAGTTTTTAACATTTTTTAAAGTAATGACTATAATCGCATGCATATAAATTATACTAACGTAGATATTTGAAATTATATTTATATACAACCTTTATTTTGTATATTTAAAATGTTTATATACCGCTTTGTATGGCTTCATACTGTATTCCGTAAATTAAAAAGAAATTAAAAAGGGCAATAACTAAACTTTAAATCAATTAGAATTAATAACTGTAATGTTTAGGTATATGCCATTTAGAAATATCAATAAGTATTTAAAGAAGAATACAAATCAAAACACCATAAATGAGAATAGTAAACTGATGGCATGATCCCTACAGAACAAGAGATTCTAAATAAGTTTTTCGTTGTACATTAATAATATATTGTGTACGTATAAAAATCGAAATGTTGAAATCCTCATATCTACAAATTCACTTATAAAAAATTGTCTTTTAATGCAGAAGTTTTGTATAATTTTAAATGTTTTGCAATAAAGCAATAATGGAACAATAAAAAACGCATACAATGTGAAAAAAAATTAAACATTTTTATTTTACGTTTTTACTAAAGAACAAGTCAAGCGTATTCTGGTAAAAGATTTCAGCTAACTTCTCGGCAGACTGCTCCTTAACGTTTGCAATTACTTCAAGAACTTGGCTGTTAATGATAAAATAAAATAGTTTGAATACCTAACAAGAAATAATAAAATAATGATTACAAACCTTATCTGGCAGGGTTCACAGCGACTATCAATCAGTGACTCCGGTGTCCACTTTTCCTTATTTTTAAGTGTAGGAAATTTCGTTGTAATATATCTGTAACTTGCATGTGAAGGCCTTATACCGCACCAAGGACAATCAGTTTCAAGCATAATTCGTTCGTTTGGTAAATCCTTAATCACTGACAAATTTTCTTCGGTCTTTAGCGAACAGCCATTAAGACTGAAATAGAGTCCACCAAATGCAAGCACTTTTTCAGCCTCTTCCTTGCTGCCTGTGAAACTGTGCACAACACCACCGCCACACGCAATTATCTTATCTCGATTTCGTTCTAATATCTCAAAAAAATCATCAAATGCATTACGACAATGTAGGAAAAGTGGTAAACGGAACTCTGACGCCAGACTTAGCTGCTTCTCAAAGTAAGTTTTTTGTATATCTTTTCGACAGAATTTCAAACGATCATAGTCTAGACCGCACTCACCAACTGCAACCACTTTTTCAAGGTTTTCAACTATTTTAGACCGTAATCTAGCATAGTACTCATCTGGATTGTTTTTAAGAAATTCATTGCAACGTGTTGGATGGCAGCCTATCGTTACAAACAATCTATCTGCAAAGAAAAATAGATATTCTCTTTAAATTTAATATTTTTTCAAATATTTGATACATACCATCCTGATTCGCCATTTTAAGTGCATCATCTGCTTCATCTAGTCTTCCTACAGTAATAATCATCTTTTGTACTCCTTGGTTCCATGCCCTGTCGAGAACCAAATTAAGATCTTCTTTGTGCTTTTGTGCGCCGTTGTAAATACCGCGGAACATGGGATCCGTCAAATTTGCACCAATATCTGTAGATTGTTGGCTTAAAATAAGTACACAGATATGTATTTTAAAAATATCTTTATAATTGCTTACCTATGAACTTTAAAGCCATTTTTGACAGCATGTATCACAGCTAAGATTTTGTCTTTATTTAAAAAATACCGATAAAATGTGCGAAAAATGTGTTTCTTTGACTTTTAGTGAAAATTTGATTAAATTATACTTTTTGTCACAATTTTTAGTATGACTAATATTTGTCTATCAACCACGATATAATGCTTCTTCTTAACCAAAATTGCCAATCAGAAAGCACGATGCAAAAAACAGCTGTTTGATTAACATGCATAACAATTTGAATTTATGATTATGAAAGATGAATCCATTTTAAATCTGCATTACTAAATTAAATACTAGAATAAAACACTTTTTATATTAATTTAATGGACATTTAGCAACTTTATTTGATCTTGAAATATTTTCAATAATTAATTAAATATTTGTGTACGCATACGATTCTGCGATAATAACAACTTTTTGATTTATTTGATTACTCATAATATTTTTTCAATATAATAAAAACAATTTATAAACGTTTATTCTAAAACATCATATATCAATAAACACAGATTTTTTTAATAATTAATTTCACATCTACATATAACAAATCCAAACCTACTTACACGCATATAAAAACCTACATCGAAATATAAACCTTTTATATAAACCTAATTGATATTTTAATTATATCGTTTACTGTCTATGTTTTATTATAATATTTGACTTTTTATACCGTATCGCATTTAATTTTAACAATTTTGTCCGTTTATTTGTTTTATTTTTTTTTTTTAAACAAAATTAACTACATTTATACCTACTAAGTATAACATATTCCATTTCATATTCAAAATGGGTATTATGTTAAAATATTTTCATATTTTGATCACAATTCACTCTGCATTTTTTTTCTAGTACATTTTACAAACTAAATATTAATAATAAACTTTAAATATAAAGAACATTGTGTGTCGAGTTTTGTATTTTTATTCCAGTCATAAAATAGTGCAAGAAATCAAATTTAGTAGATACCCTTTATTATTTATATACAATAGTAAATTGCTATAGGTACATCTAGATCTTGATATTCGATTTGAAACGTAAGCTCAATACAAACACAGGTTTTAAATGAAAACACTTTTTATTTTATTTATTGACTTACACGTAATTTATCGTTAAATCAACCCCAAAAACATTCAAATTTTCTTCTATGGGAAAAACTTTATACGATTCTACTGGCCAATTTAAGCTCAATATTAACATACACGATATAACTTGTATGCAACTTTTGAAGACGACTAGATTCGAATTTTCTACAAGAATATTTTATTTTTGTTATATGGAAACCCTATGTTAGTTATTTAAAAAGGTAAAATGCAGTGCACACATAGATCAAAAACAAAAAACAAAATTGTGATCGAGTTATTCCGACTTTAATATACTACAATGTAAATTTTTACCCCATTGACTCTTAACTTTTTTTTTGTTCAATCCTTTATTGATATGAAATCTATGTATATGTAAATATTTATCGTATTTAGTCTTTTCTATGCTTAAATCCAAGGAAAATCATTAACCTATTGGGATTCTAGTCAATTTCAAGTTTTGGATGAACTTGTATGTTTTGTACCTGTAATTTTAAAAATTTTATTTATTTACTTATGTATAATATACGACCAAAACAAATTTTTTAATACCATAAGCATATCTATGGTCAATTAAAAATGTACATATTTTGTATTTTTTCTGCTCAAAAAAAGATACATAGTAATCGTCTGGTTTTATATCGAAAACTGGTACCTAAAGTTTTTTGCTAACCATGTATAAACAACGCTCTATAAAGATGGAGCGATTTTTAAACATTTCACTTCATATGTATGTATGTACGGATAGATCATATAAAAACCTAATGACCTGAACTCCCCTTCTCTGACAATTAACTAGTCGAAAAAATTAACGACAATATTCTTACACATTTGAGACGTTAGCAATTTACAATACATTTATACGAGTTTATGTATAAATACTTGTAAATTGCCAGCTACAAAAGGGGGGGCCAGCTCATTTTATTTAATACTTGACAAAATTAAGCTGGTCCCTTTACATTAACAAAAACACTTATTAGTTTTTTTATTCATTTTTTTGGTTTATTTATACTTTAGTGTTGTCGTCTGAAGGCAAAACCTATGTCTAAGCGTGATAAACCACAGAAAATACTACAACTTTGGCCTCATATTTTAATAGCACATATCATCTTACACATAATTGAATATAAATATATTATGGATAACAATTTGACTCACTTTTTTATTTTTTTTTTTTACAAACAATTACAAAAGTTAACTAACAATTATTATTTATCTTTGCTGTTGTTTCTTGCGACGGCTGTTTTCTTTTTAATAATTGTGTTAATTTTTTTTTTTTTTGAAAATTCCTCAATTTTTAAGAACATGTTTTAATTTAACTAGAAAGATTTGTAAAATACTATCAATTAATTTTAATAAACTCATTTTGAGCATATTTTTCTTATGCATAAAAACTATTTTCATAAAAATATGTATAGAATAAATATTTAAATTACTGCACATTGCAATCATCGGATGCGTTGTTAATTTGCTGCTTAGTTTTACGTGATGCACGGCGTATGAGTGATCTAAAATTAACAATATGAAATAATAAAAAAATATTAATGATGAACTTTATTTGATTTTCAACATGAACACCCACCTTGAGCGTGGTTTAAGCTTGGAATCGCTGCTACCGCTGCTACATGCAGGATCAACTGCATCGACTATGCTGGACTTTTTGTCGCCGGATACTGATGTACTGCCAAGTCGATTCTTATCTGAAAATATTGTAACACATAGTAACGACATAAATGTTAATGAAATTTTCAATAAAATTTCTAAGTCTTAAAGAACTTTGTATGGAAGCTACATGTTAAAGTAGTTCCATGTGAACCAAAAAGCAAATTTCTGGTATTAAGCATGAAAATAAATTTGCTCTTTCTTTTATACAGATAAACAACGTTTCTCATACAATAAGATGCAAAAAATAGGATTTAATTATTTCTATGGGGGCTATAACCGAAAATTGGAAATTTTATCGTACAGTTAGGATTTTTAAAAAAAATCGATTTTTTTTTCATTTTCTTAATATATATATATATCTGAGTATACACACAAGTCGATCCGACGAATATTTTCGAAGTTATAGACACATTAGTGAAGGCGCGCCGAGAGATCTCGCAGTGCTTTCAAAACTTTAAACCGCTTTTTTTGAAACGGTGTTTTCAAAGTCGGTGAGCGAGATTTCTCAGAAACGGCTGAACCGATCGGTCTGAAATTTTTACACAAGCTTCTTAACTATATTTTTTAGTAATTAATCGAAGAATTTCCCCATCCGATGAAAATTTCTTTTTTTTAAACAATTAAAGAGCCGAATTTTGGTCAAAAATCGAACCTTTTGCTTTGAGTAGCCGCCATTTTGTCAATAAATTTTCTTTTGCTAATTCCTTCGATTAATCACTAGATTATTTATTACAATAATGAAATCTATTTGGTTTTTGCATTTTAGATGATCCAGTCCAGAGATATCGTGCACACCGCAAAATGCCTTTTTTTGCGGACCTCTGCAAAATTGGCAATATCAACGTTCCCGATAATTATTTTTGGCAATAAAACATATGTGAATATAGTTTAAGGTTGTCATAATATACCTGCCAAGTTTCAAATCAATAAACCAAATAGTTTGCTTAGAAAAATTCTTGAAAAATTCCTTTTTTTCGACCTCCTAACTGTAAATAACCCCTTAATTGAAAGTTTCTAGATTAAAAAGAAGATAGTTTTCATGTACCCATCGGGTACAGTAATGTAAATGGCTATTTTCGATCCTACGCATGACATGTTAATATTCTGATTGATATCAAACTAAATTTATATTTATTATTTTTTCGAAAATGCATATTATGTCAAGCTCAACAATTTGAAACATTAACAAAGAAAAACGTTAACTTCGGTGGAACCGAAGCTTGAAATACCCGTTATACAAAACTTTTAATAGTTTATATGTTCACTACGCGCTTAGATTAAATTTCACTATGAATTTGATCAAATTTGTATGAAGGCTTTTTTGTAATATTAGCCCGATCTTTACCATATCGATGGAGTTGACATTAGAAATGATTTTACCAAATTTTAATTGAATTCATTCAGAAAAATAAAAGTTTTCATACAAAAATTCGAAAATGGGCAGTAAAATTGTATGGGGGCTATACCTAAAAATGGGCATGGCATTTTAGTTTTGACACTTGATGACAAAAGAAATGTTTTTACCCAATTGGGAGCGAGTACATTCATAAATAATTAGTATTTTTATACAAAAAAATCGAAAAAAACGGTCATTTTGTATGGGGCAATACCTAAAAATGGGAGTGGCACTCTAATTTTCGAACTTAACCTAGTCGTTGCCGAGAAAAGCTTAAGTTTAAAATTTCAGTTAAATATCTTTAAAGGTAAGCGCTAGATCGATTCGTCTCATCGAGTCTCCGATGCCTACTTCAATACGTTACAAACATTTGGGCAAACTGAATATACCTCGTTTACACTATGTGTAACGGGTATAAAAACATAACGACACATTTTTTACTTTTGCATTGCGAGAAAGAAAAGAATTTCGCAGTGGAAGTTAAATAATATAAAATACTATAAAAACGTAATACTCCAAACGACGCAGAAAGAAAAACTGCACGGTCAGTAAGCATTTTAATCAAGTTTAAAAATAAAAACTGAAAATTTGTAATTAAAAAAAAATGTTTTTAACTTTTATAAACCGAAATTCAAATGCTCTTTTACACACCAGATAGATTTCCAAATGTTCACTTTTAAAGTGGAAGAGGTATTTTGATTAGAAAATTTAAGACTAGTTTCATCAATGCATATCGTGGCCGTAAAATTTATATCAAGCTGCCCGTAAAAGTTATTCATTTCAACATTTTTTTTTTCAGAATAAAGTCCTTTTTATACCCGTTACACATAGTGTGAACGGGTATATTCAGTTTGTCAAAAAGTTTGTAACGCATTGAAGGAGGCATCGGAGACCCCATAAAGTATATATATTCTTGATCAGCTCGATGAGACGAATCGATCTAGCCATGTCCGTCTGTCTGTCCGTCTGTCCGTCTGTTTGTCTTGCTATGCGATCTTTTCGATGAAGATATAAAGATATTGGGCTGAAATTTTAAACTTATTTTTGGCAACACTATTTTGAACCGAATCAAGGGTTCACTTGCAAACGGTTTTCTCTAGACCCATTTAAAAGAGGTACCCCCACCATACAAATGTTACCCTAAAATTTTAGGTTTTTGCATAAAAACGTCATTGTTTTTTATTCTAGGAAGTTCAAACTTAGTATAAATTATGTCTATGATAGTCCCAATAAAATATCCCAATAGGGGTAGGACCAACAAAATTTTAGGTATAGCCCCCATACAAATATCCCCAAAATCTTAGGTTTTTGCATAAAAACGTCATTGTTTCTTAGTACTAATTATGTCTATGATAATCCCAATAAAAATCCCAATATGGGTAGGACCATCAAAGTTTTAGGTATAGCCCCACTACAAATATACCCCCAAAATTTTAGGTTTTTGCATAAAAACTGTCATTGTTTTTTATTGTAGGAAGTTCAAACTTAGTATAAATTATGTATGTGATAGTCCCAATAAAATATCCCAATAGGGGTAGGACCAACAAAATTTTGGGTATAGCCCCCATATAAATTTACCCAATTTTTTAAGTTTTTGTTTGAAAATTCAATACAATAAGGTATATACAAAGATAGGACTTAATTTAAGGTACATAAAGATTGGGTACAGGGTGTCTTGCTGTCGAGCATACTCGACTTCAGCGTTCTTTCTTGTTTACTTTTGCATTGCGAGAAAGAAAAGAATTTCGCAGTGGAAATTAAATAATATAAAATACTATAAAAACGTAATACTCCAAACGACGCAGAAAGAAAAAAACTGCACGGTCAGTAAGCATTTTAATCAAGTTTAAAAAATAAAAACTGAAAAATTTGTAATTAAAAAAAAAATGTTTTTAACTTTTAATAAACCGAAATTCAAATGCTCTTTACACACCAGATAGATTTCCAAATGTTCACTCTTAAAGTGGAAGAGGCATTTTGATTAGAAAATTTAAGACTAGTTTCATCAATGCATATCGTGGCCGTAAAATTTATATCAAGCAACCCGTAAAAGTTATTCATTTCAAAAATTTTTTTTTTTCAGAATAAAGGCCTTTTTTTTTGGTTTAAAAGTAATATAAATCTTTAATACAATATTGAAGGTTAATGTTTTTTTATACTATATACCAATTTTATAGTGTTACATTACTTTTGAACTAATTAATACATCTAATCTAATAAAAAAAATATAAAAAAACATGAAGTTGAAATAATTAATGCAGCAGTGAATGAAAATCAAACAGCAGAAAATATTAATAATTATAATAATTATTTAAATACAAACCAAGTCTTTAAATATTTTACTTTAAAGCTAAAAATATTGTTTTTCGAAAAGTAAAAGTGAAATAAACTGCCAAAACTCTTAAAAGTTGATATGAATTTCAAAGTTTAGAGACTTTGTTGTTCCAAAATGGATCTCCAAATGACTTCCACCTAGATAGCCAACCCAATAGAAAAAAAGTGTTTAACTCGATGCGTCTTATCGAGCTTAACATACAAAGCTAAAAACCTTTTAAAATTTAAGCAATGTTTGATTTAATACGTTGTATATTTTTCGAAAAACTAGTAATAACCGTTAAACAGTGTACGAGTATTTGAAGGAGATTGTAAGAGAAAGGGGGTTTTATACTGCACGCATAGTCAGTTAAACAGATACATATATAAACAAATTAACTCGCTCGCACAGAACAAATTGAATTAAATTTGAGCACCCACTATTAAAATATAAAAAATTTAAGCCTTACCCTTAAGAACTAATAACTACGAGTGCAACTAAATGATTATTTGAGAAAATGTATTGACGTGTGTCACGAAGTTACAACCAGGACTTGTCATTTTATGTAATTTTTCTTTGCAGGTGGCCATGAGGGCCTTAGAATTAAATATTAATGAATTAATTAAAATAATATAATTGTAAAATAGGTTTAAATATTTAGATATTAACGGACATTTGTAACGGACAAATAATAACGGACTTTGGTGTTAGGAAACGACTAATTTCAGCACTATTTGTCAACACTTCGTTTCAGCTGCCAGCTGATTTGGAAGCTCAGCTGACAAAGCTCAGCTCAGTAGCGACGCGCAGCTCCGATCGGGTATAAAAGGCGCTGCACTGGGAAGAAAAGCCCTCTTTCTCTTGGTGTTCGAGCAGCGTAGTGCTTCGTGCGTCTCCCTCGCACGTCCGTTCGTAGTGAGCATAGTGTTTTTGATGCGTTTCACTCGCACATCTGGTTCTTGATACGCGAAGTAATTTGTGCGTCTCACAGCGTCTCTCGTAATTTACTCGTACAGATAATCCGTGTATTTGCATCTCGTTCACCGCGATCTGATTTCGCATAACCTCACGAAAAAGAATCGTTCGCAATCACGTGACATTTTTTAATAACCTAAGCTTTAATAAACTAAATAAACTAATTTGGCAAAAATTAACGCTAGCAAAGGCAAACATAAGCGCCCGCGTACACTGGGACAGACTCACACACCAAGTACGAAACGACATTACATCGATAACATTTGGCCGGTTTCAGCCTAAAACCTAATTATTAAGTATTGAATAAAATATTTTTAAAATAATAAAAATTCATCATTGTGTTTTCTCTTTAAATGTGGAAGTTTTATAAATTTCTGTAGCTAATCCTTGGACACGCGACGAGCGAATCCCGGAGCTATTGTTACTTCGTTACACGTGTTAGCCGTGACTCTGTGCAAAATAATTTCGTGGGTGTGTGAATATTCCTTGCAACATTTCAACTGAAACCGTATATAAACCCTTCGGCTTAACCGAGCAAAAAGAACACAGAAAACATCATTCCGTTTTATTTAATTTAATTTTTTAAGGGCAAGAATTTAAACGTGCCATGATAAAAAGAAATTCAAATTTGGTGAACGACAACATAAAAAAAAGAAAAAGAAAAAAACAATCGCGCAGAAAAATGTCTAAGAACTTTATGCCGAGTTGCGGTAGAAAAAAATTAAATCACTGCTCACAACGCTTCGTCGCACTTACACACACATATGTACACTCCAATACAGAACATATTTGTTTCACTCCTTAAAAGTATGTTACAATGGGTGTACTAATTAGTTTTTACTGTTTAATTTTATTATCCATCACAAAGACTGTGAAACAGGTATTTTCTCTATGTCAAAAGCAGAAATCATAGACAGAAATATGTTGCATATGTTTATGGGCTGCCTTACGCCGAAGAAATGTGCCCGAAAAGATTATCGCTATAATCAAAGCAACGTACAATGGCGCGCAATGTCATGTCTTACATCGAGGAAGTCTTTCTGAACCCTTCGACATCCAAAGCGGAGTACGCCAAGGCTGCATCCTCTCACCAATTCTGTTTCTAACAGTAATAGGGGATGTTTTGCTGTCGGCGCTGCAACCACTCCCGAACACCGGAATACGATGGACGATGACTGACAAACTCCAGCACCTCGACTACGCTGACGACATTTGCCTTCTCGCACATACCATGACGGATTTATCCCGAATGGCCACAGCGCTTGAGAGGGCATCTTCTTCCGCTGGACTAAAAATTAACACGCGGAAAACACAAACCTTTAGCCTCAGTCTTACTGGACCGACCACGAGTAGAGTTGTAAACGACGGACGACAAATCGAGATGGTTGAGAACTACACGTACCTAGGCAGCATTCTTGCAGAAGAAGGCGGAACTGAGTTGGATGTTTGCAGCCGGATCAGCAAAGCCAGAGCTGTTTACGGTATGATGTCTCCCATCTGGCGAAACAACGATTTGAGTACAACTCTTAAGGTCAGACTGTTGAAATTTATCGTGCTTTCTGTGCTACTCTACGGATGTTGCACTTAGAAGGTAACCACAACCATCACCAACAAACTTCAGGTGTTTGTTAACCGCTGCTTGAGGAGCATTCACCGAATTCATTGGAGGGATAGAATTCCCAATGAGGAGATGCACCGCAGGGCTAACATCGATCCGCTCAGCAGAAAGATCATGCATCAGAAGTGGAGATGGATTGGGCATACATCATTCGTAAGCCCAGTGGAATGCTCTTGATGGTAGAGGTCGAAGAAGAGGACGTCCCCGCGAAACATGGAGGAGAACAGTTTCAAGGGAGCGACGAGAAGGACTTCGCATACCAGGGTGGAGTCAACTTGCAGCCCTTG
Organism: Leucophenga varia; assembly: GCA_018903435.1. Classification (NCBI taxonomy): domain Eukaryota; kingdom Metazoa; phylum Arthropoda; class Insecta; order Diptera; family Drosophilidae; genus Leucophenga; species Leucophenga varia. The sequence goes on from JAEIFJ010002770.1 coordinate 38,680, forward strand.
CAGAGAACAGGACGAGGTGGAGAGCAGCTTTAGACGCCCTAAGACCCATTAGGGTTTCAGGAACCGAAGAGAGAGAGAGTTTTGAAAATATTGAAGTATTGAAATTAAATTATAAATTTAAATTTCTTAAGTTTCGTTACATTTTTACATTTTCGAAATCAGTATGCCGTGCTCCATTCCTGAAGTATGTTCTTCTAATTTTGATCAGAGTTTTAAAGAGAGTAGTTCATTATGGAACCAGATACATAATATATAATCTGAATATCACATCTAGGCGCCTGGCCTGCGAAAGGTATATAAATTTGACTAAGTTAAATGTTTCTTTTGATTTTTGCTTAAATTTATTTATTTTTGCATGTGTTCCAGCTCTGTCTTTTCCTTCAGCTGCTGTTGTTGTCGTTCATGTGTTCTTAACTGTTTGCATTTTCATTTTCATTGTTCTCCCTTGTTCTTATCCTTTTGTTGTTATATGCTTCACTGCTTCATTGAGCTGTCAACACATGTATTCCGAAAACAAATGAAAAGAAAAAAGTATAGAAAAAGCATGCACAAAAAGAACAAGAAGCCATCGCAGGAACAGAAGTATTTGCGAGCAGGGCAGAGCAACATGTGCAAGTGAAGTCATTTACATATTTATAGATGTGTGTTGTGTGTGCAAAAGTGTTTGAAATTATGAATACGAGTATGTGTGTGTTTAGCATAAACGATTTAAACCAATTTAAGCCTTGAGCACTTAAAGCACTCATTTTGTTGCTATTCTAGCTTTTATTGTTTCTCATTGTTGTTGTTGTTATAATTATTGTAGATAATTTTTAGGATTACTAAAGATTATTTATGATTATACTCGCACTTTGGGCTATTTATACAATATTTTTAGAGCATAATAGAGCAGAGTAAATGAAGGAAATGTAGGTACTAAATTAATCAGACGTATACGAAAAGAAACATACATGGAAATATGATTATAAACAATCGTCTATACGAGTATGTAGAATTCCTTTGATGTTATTATTAAATATCGTTGTTTTTATTGCCCCTTTTAAGTTTAGTTTTAAAAATGTAACTGATGGCTTAATTTTATTTCAAAATAATATCTAAAACATACTACGAATTGTGTAAGATGGGTAAATGTTAGCTAATAAAGCGAAAAAAAAAACTTTTTGACTAAACATTAGAAAATGAATGCTGACCATTACGCACAACCCAAAACAAGAAACTGCTCTGGCGTATCTAATTAGGCATAATTTATTTATATTCATTTCCTGTATACACAAAAAGCACTGAAAAAAAATCTAGATATTCATCTAGGCACAAAAGCACAAACTTTTTCTGTCGCTTTCATGATTAAATATTTATTAAACGAAATTTGCGAAGTTTTCAAAATAGTCCCAAAAAATCGAACATTACCCACTTACGAGTATAGTATGTCTGCTTGAGGACCAACCAAAAAGTAAATGTTATTTTGTTCTCCTTTTTTTTTTTTTTTCTTGTTGGCTGCATGTACTCGTATTTTAATTTGGTTTCTTTGTATTTGATATTTAACTAATTTGAATGTTTCCCAAATTATTTATTCGCATATTTTCACCGTTCAGAGTCGTAAATTTTATTGTCAAAGCAAAAGGTGAAAATTTTGGCTTTATACATTTTCTTGGCTGGCTGCTTTTCTAGACGCATAATTAAAGGAGTTTGCTTTGATTAACATTTGATTTTTCGTTGTATTTTGCACTAATGATTTTTGTAGGTCGTTTGGGTAAATTATTTTGTTGGCCAATTAAAGGAAATAGCAACGAAAAATAAAAAGGCTCATTTAATTGTTGACGAAATGTTAATTGCGTTAATTAGTCTAATTGTCAACAGTTTTTCAAAATTTATTTACAGTTGTGGAAAAAATCATTTATTATACAATATAATACTGAAAACAATACAAATTAAATAAAAAACGCTAATAAACAGAAACGTACATACGAGGTGTGTTCAAAAAGTATAGCATATTTTGTGTTTTTTTTTAAATTATTTATTTTTCATGAATATCTATTTTGTCATCTTTAAAGTAGTCCCCTCCCGATAAAATACACCTATGCCAACGTTTTTCCAATCCTCGAAACATGCCAAATAGTCCCTTTCCGGTATAGCCATCAGCGCCTTCTTCGATTTAGCTTTTATCTCCTCAATCGACTCGAAACGCGTTCCCCGGAGTGGTCTCTTGAGTTTTGGGAATTGCCAGAAGGTACACGGTGCCAAATCAAGCGAATACGGTGGTTGCGGAACGATATTTGTTGGATTTGATTGATCAGGGAGCTCTTCGTCTTCAACACGTTCGCAACCTTCTTTCAACAATTTTTACCAATCAAATGTTGTTGATTTTGATAGAGCTCGGTCCCCATAAGCCTTCTTCAACATTTTTATTCCATTTATTCCATTCAGAAAAATAAAATTTGATACAGATTCTTTGATCTATTTTTTTGAATAGGTAAAAATAGAAGACGATCCAAAACACGTGCAAGCAAAGCAGCTGTCAACAATTAAGTGAACATTCAAAATGGCTGAGCTTGTCGGCATAAGTGAGAGACATGAGTACCAACATAACGCCACAAAAAAGTCGAAATTCGAATATACGTAACCCGCGAAAATTCAAAATTCGCGATAATGTTTGACCACACCTCGTAGTATGTTTGTATGTTTTGAATATTTTAAAAAAAGTTAACAATTTATTTGCATAATTTTTTTTTCAAATTCGCATTGTAATGAAACGGATAGGCAATCTCACGTTATATGTATTAAAATTTGCAAAAAAAAAAAAAAACAAGCAAGAACGTTAACTTCGGAAGTACCGAAGCTCAAATACCCACCACACGAAACTTTATTCATTTTCTTGAAAAAAAAAAAAAAAAAAATAGAAGGTGAGTTTGTATGGGACTATATGTTATAGTGACTCTATCCTTGTCATATCGGAAGCATATTCATAGGATAATAGTATAATTGGAGTGAATATATCCATAAATAAGAACTATTTTCATACATAATCTGAAAAATGGGAGCTTGGTTTGTATGGGGGCCATATCAAAAAATGGGCGTGGCACCTTTCTTTTGAAATTGGATGGATGGATATTGGATTAAACGTGTTTTTACCCGATTTGTAGTCAAAACATTCATAAATAATAACTATTTTCATGGTAAGTTTGTATGGGGGCTATATCTAAAAGTGGGCGTGGCACCTTGGTTCTGACATACAAACTGCCTAGAAACACAAAAAGCTTAAGTTTAAAGTTTCAGGTCAATATCTTAAAAACTTTCCGAGAAAAACGCATTGCAACAGACAGACGGACGGACGGACAGACAGACAGACAGACAGACAGACAGACGGACATGGCTGAATCGATTCGTCTCGTCGAGCTGATCAAGAATATATATAATTTATGGGGTCTCCGATGCCTCCTTTAATGCGTTACAAACTTTCCGACAAACTGATAATACCCTTCACACTATGTGTGGCGGGTATAAATATAGACAAAAATCATTGATCATTTAAAAGGAGAACATGTTTAATAGTTTTTTTTTTTTTACCAAACCAATAAGTTTATAACTATGCCTCGTATAAAACTATACTTCTTCACGAGTTTGGACATGCGGTGCTTATATTGGGAATAAAAAATCTATAAGAAATCAGATGTAAAAGTCGAAATAAAGCCCTACTATATAGTAAGATACAATAGTCTTTTAAACGAGTTCAACAACGCTTAACCAATTTTTGTTATTCACTATACTATATCGTATATATGATAGGCATACAATATTATTTAAAAGAGGTTTTACTTAAAATACTTACTTCTACTTGACGATGCACTAACATAGGCTGAAGAGCGACGCTTTAGTGCACTAGTACTCTCATTACTGCTACTGGCAGGTAAGAATCGAGACAATGATAGCAAACTTTTAAAGAGGTCGGTAACATTGTGATCTTCTTTAGCGGAGCATTCAAGGACCTTTGCTCTGAAAAAAAAAAAGAAATGCAATATGTTTAGTTGTCGATGTTGTTTTTGATGTTACGTAAACAACATTTTCTTAGCTTTTAATTAAAATTAAATGCGCTGAAAACAAAATTCAGTTTATGGTGTCTTACTATACATTGCAATTAGTCACTTTAATACTGAGTATACATATGTACTTTTACTTGTTTTAGAAGTACATATTATCACTACATACATAAGTTCATCTTAATGTTACTTTCGTTTATTCATTGTATTTTGATTATTGTGGTTTCTAAAAAAAAAAAATATGCTAAATATTGTAGATTCAACAAGCTAACTTTGAATAATTTGAAATTCTACATCTTTTGACGCGCTTAGAGGTCACATGCACCATTGAAACAAACGTAACAATGTTAAACTAAAATTTACATCAAGATTTCCTTAAGTCAATATTCATAGTTTTTTTTTTTTTTTTATTATTCTATTCGAAGTTGCATTTTGACATTAAGCTTAGAATAACAGTATGAAATTTTCTTTATTTTTTCAAACAAGTAGCACGATATTCTTTAATAAATACAACATTTTAACATATGTTACACCTTAATATCTTGTTTAAGTATTTAGGCACATAATTGCAATTAAGTGAATTGAGCCGTAAGTATTCAAAGTGAGCGATACTTTCAAATTTGCTTTAAAAATCCAACTAAAGGCAAGAGAACTATTTATAAAAAAAAAACCTTTAAAATTAACTTTAAAAATCTCAGCCTGAAAGTATGCCACAGAGAAATAAAAAAAGGCACGTATGAAAGCAATGACTATAACACAACAATAAAGGCAAATAAGTAGAACACAATCCAACTCAGTTTTGCATACTTATAAGCGAAAAGAAAAGTTCAAGGTGTGTCAAAGCGCATCATCAATCTACGTAAATGTTTAATCTTTTTTGAATTGATTTACGTTTATTTTGTTCCTTTCTTACACCATCACGTAAAGCATAAAACAGGTATTATTAGTTTTTTTTTTTTTTTTTTTTGAGAAATTATAACACATTCACGCAGATATTTTAGACATTGTTAACATTGTAGATACTTGAACCTTGTAATACATTTCACTTTTTTTGACCGCTACTACACTATATGCAAACTAGCATGACACGCCCAATTTCAAAAACAACTTCTTCTCATACCGACCATTATTATGGTTTTATATACCTTTTTGACCAAAAAATACAAAAATACAGTAAACATTGTATGTGTGTATGTATATGCTTTTACTTTCATTTTATCCTCATTGAATGTTTATGTTTTGTTCCTTATGTCGGTGTGAATATCCTTGTAAATGATTTTTTTTATGTGCAATGCATGTGGTTATAACACTTAACGAATATTGCACTAAAACGCTGTGTAAACAATCAAAAAAAAAAAAAAAAAAAAGCATAACGACACGACTTGAATATGTAGCTACCATATGCACGAGTATGAGTCTATAACACATTTACGCTTTTGTGATTAACCATTACATTGGAGTATTATTCCTTCTTTAACAATTTTGTAAAATGATTTAAAATATATTTTTAAGAAGCTTTCATTGCATTAATAAAAAAAGTGTATAATTATATAGTGGGTGCTATCGAATATTTTTTAGTATCTTATACAGTGTCTTATATAATATCTTACAGAGTACCTCATAGAGTACTCTATATACTCTAAAATCAAAATACGTTTGCGTGGTGTAAACATTGTAACACATACGCCAAATCTGACCTCAAATTTGCTAAAAGGGATTTCATGAAATATTTTATGGTTGCATGCAAAGCAGAACCTTATTGCGCTGTTTAATTTTTTACTACTTGAATGGTAGTCATTTCGTTGCTAAAACTCATTTGCAGTGTTTAATTACATTTAAAATGGATGTTATGCTTGTAATAGCAATGAGCGTTGAAGATTTTTCGTGAAACGTTACATTTTTCAGAGTAACTGTCCTTCGAGTTGCCAGTTGCCAGTTGGTAGTTGGCTAGTCTTCTTTTTCTCAGAGAGAAGGAGCAAGAGAGACCTGCTATTCCTTGTTTTGAAAAATTAAACAATTTTGCGTTGAGTATAAAATTTATTGCATACTTTAAGGGACACTTGTTCTATCTTTCGGCTTCTTATGAAAATTATAATTCGTTGTATATTCCAAATTTTTGTGGTTGATATTACTAGTCTTTTCGTTTCGTTTCGTTTCGTTTTATTTTTTTTTTTTTTTTGTCTGTAAATTTCGTTTACTGTATTTTGGCTTAGTGATTTGGCCTGCCCTCGCAATTGTTTCATTTCGTTGTGTGTAATTCCGTTGTGGAAAATTCAATTTTAGTTCAGCGTTAGCGTTGCTAGCCACTTAAGCGTTATTGCATTTGTTGTTTTTGTTCGTCAAATATAACACTGCAGCAGTTATTCGCTTTTCTATTTCAATAATTGCTATTGGCTACGTTGACACAGTTTGGAGTCATTCTTTTTTCTTCAACTAATTTTGAGTTTTCAGTTTTTCTTTTTACACACTCCTATAGCTATGTTGGTTGGATTGCGATATTCCAAATGGACTTTTATTTGATTTTTAGTTATTGCATTGTTTTGATTTGAATTATTTAACTTAAAAATTTGCAAACTTACCTTAAACGTGGCAATTCGCAAAAGACCCAATCTGTTACATCATCCAGTCTGACTTCTCTGTGTGATGTTGCTAAGTCGGATTTATTGCCGGCTATGACTATTGGAATATCCTACAAAACAATTAGTAAAAAAATCAAAACCTGCAAAATTTTTTTATTGTATGTAAAAAAAAGTCAAAACCTGCAAGTATTCTGATTATGTGTAGTACTCTTATGTCTAAATGATTTTCATATTTTTTGGCAAAACGTAAGATCAAAAATGATGCATACTCCGTAAACAGATTGCGAACAATTTTACAAGTAAAATGTACATATAAAAGCTAATTAAGCTTAAATTTCACCTGTGCTACGGTTCTCAGTACATAATTATATGCAAATATTATTATGTTCACATTTAATACCGTTGGACGCATGGGATTTGGTGAGTTGTTGTTGTTGTTGGTCAGCATCAACAGAGTTGAACTTCTGCCACTCGGATAAGTTTTATATACTACGAGTATATGTATGTATGTAGAGCTTACCTGAAAGTCCGCACGTTGCTCTCGTATTTCCTCAAAGCATTGTTTGACGCACTGAAAACTCTGACCTGATGTGGTCGCATACACAAGCATAAAAGCGTGTGCTGTAGCAATGGACAGGCGACGCATGGCAGGAAATTGCATATCGCCGGAAGTGTCTAGTATATCAACCTGTGAAAAAAAAACACGAATAACAAAAAACCAAACCACAAATGTTTAATGGGAGGATGGCATCTGGAATGTAAAATATTGCATAAAGCTTTACACAACCGCAAGTAATTAACCATTCAAAAATAGGAGAAAAATACACACACATATAGCATATAGGAAATTCTATAAAATTGAAACTTCAACAATGACGTTCGCTTAGACCCTTATTAGACGGTGCAGGATTTAGTCTCTTATGTAACTTGTTCAAATTGAATTCAAATAAATAATTCTACGCGTATATTGTAGTTGCTGTTTATTCATTTTTCATTTTTTTTTATACAAGATGTGACTCAAGATGTTCTTCTCAGATATTTTTGTGGCATCACTAATCTTTTTTTTCTAAAGAATAATATTTTTCCCACTTCTATATGCCAAAATACAAAGATTTTTTTATTTTTGTGTATGTGACTCAAATACTTACAAAAACAAGAAAGAACGCTGAAGTCGAGTATGCTCGACTGCAAGTTACCTTGTACCCAATCTATATGTACCTTAAGTTAGGTTCTATTTGACTACCATACATCATTGAATTGGATTTTCATAGAAAAACTTAAAAAATCGGGTATATCTTTGATTGGGTTTATACATAAAATTTTGTTGGGCCTACCCATATTGGTCTATCTCATTGGGACTATCATAGACATAATTTATACTAAATTTAAATTTTCTAGAATAAAAAGAAATGACGTTTTTATGTAAAAACCCAAAATTTTGGGGTAAATTTGTATGGGGGCTATACCTAAATTTTTGTTGGTCCTACCCATATTTAGATACTTTATTGGGACTATCATAGACATAATTTATACTAAATTCAAATTTTCTAGAATAAAAAACAATGACGTTTTTTATGTAAAAACCCAAAATTTTGGGGTAAATTTGTATACCTAAAATTTTTTTGGTCCTATCCATATTGGGATATTTTATTGGGACTATCATAGACATAATTAATACTAAATTAAAATTTTCTAGAATAAAAAGTAATGACGTTTTTATGTAAAAACCCAAAATATTGGGGTAAATTTGTATTGGGGCTATACCTAAAATTTGGTTAGTCCTACCCATATTATAATATTTTATTGGGACTATCATAGACATAATTTATACTAAATTAAAATTTTCTATAATAAAAAACAATGACGTTTTTATGTAAAAACCCAAAATTTTGGGGTAAATTTGTATGGGGGCTGTACCTAAAATTTTGTTGGTCCTATCCATATTGGGATATTTTATTGGGACTATAATAGACATAATTTTTACTAAATTTGAACTTCCTAGAATAAAAAACAATGACGTTTTTATGCAAAAACCCAAAATATTGGGGTACATTTGTATGGGGGGTACCCCTTAAAATGGAGTCTAGAAAAACCGTTTGTAAGTGCACACTTGACGGCCTAGGAGAGTCTAAGTTTCAATTTTGAAAGCTCTACCTCTTATAGTCTCCGAAATAATCGTTTTCATACGGCAGACAGCATGACAGACGGACGGACGGACGGACAGACAGACAAAGCTATTTCGACTCCCCTTCCAATGCTGATCAAGGATATATATACTTTATAGGGTCTATCTTGCCTCCTTCTGTCTGTTACATACATTCGCACAAACTTAATATACCCTTTTACCCTTTGGGTACAGGGTATAAAAAGAGAACAAAAAAAAAAAAAATTTAACAGAAACAGTGTGAGTGAATATATACATACATATGTATATGTAGACTTGCCTTCAATGTTCCACCGCCTAAATCATATTCGCGATTATAAAGATCCTCAACAGTTGCCCGATACTTGTCCGTGTATGTTTTAAACAGAAATCGCTTAACAATGGAACTTTTTCCTACTCCAGCACCGCCAAGTATAACCAGTCTTATGCGTTCCAGATCCGCCATATTCCGCCCCGTAGTTAGCTTTTTTTAATTAGTAGTATTGTACCAGATAGACAGTATATAAAGTATAGTAATTCTTTTCAACTTTTAAACTTGTAATAAATTATTTGTTCCTTCAAGCTGTGTGTGTTCGCGGCTTTTGTTGTTGTAATTGAAGATGTTTATTTTACAGTAGAAATTTACTTTTCACACAGTTTTTCTACGAAGAAGATTTTTTTTCTGATTTACAATTATTTTCCTTGGTTATTCTTCTAGATGGATTATATATAAATTTGAATCGCATTTTTTTTCGTTAATATGAAATGTATGCATAAAACAACGCAATAATAAAAATGTCGACAACAAGAAAACACTTCCGCTTCAGTCTTAAAACATCCGCTTCCTGTTTAAAGTTTCTAATAGTTCCGATTTGTTGTGCGTGCTGCAATATAAATGAAATGAAGTAAAGTAAACAAGTTATTATTCAAATGTAATAAATGTGCTTAGTAAATAAAAAGGGATTATAAGATAAACTCCATCAGATTCTGTTAGGATTTTTTTCAAGTTTACGAATTAGATGAACATTTTCTATTACGTCTCAGTTTTAAGTAAGACTTAGAAATTTTTACTCTCAGCGAAAAAGGCAGACTAGACTAGACTATGGTAATTATTAAATTTTTGTTGACGACCATAAAATATTTCTATGTGCAAACAATAAACGTAAGCTTCGAATGGCTTTTGTGTCAGCGTCAACGTTCGTTAAGCACAATTTGCAGCTGTCAGATCGCCTTTGTTTCTAAAAATGGTTACTGATAATATTTTTGCTCTGCAACGTTATTTATAACATTGCTCTGCCTGCTAATGGTTAAAAATGGCGAGCCGTCGACAGCAGATATAGAAGACCAGCAAAAACAAGTGCTCCATTCCTTTTTAAAGCGTTCAGGTAACCTTTGTTGTTGGATGTCCATGTGCCAACTAGGATTTTATTACTCTGCATTATTCCCGTCGATATTTTCGTCTCTACACATTTATTCGGTCTGCAAATGATGCCCTTTCGGCTTCGTTGTCAGCTACATTCACTGTAAAACACCTGCGCTGTGTTCTCATGTCTGGCTCAATGGTGCGCATTAAACGTGTCACTAACTGTTACTAATTTTTACTAATTACTGAGGTGAAACTCTGCTGCTTCAAATCCCTCTGAAAAATGTGAAAACGTTAAACTTATAAAGTCAGTCAATTCAGTTGTAAAGTTTAAGACACTTTAACAATGGTACCTATTCTTTTTTCTTCTATTTTACAAATACGAGGTGTGTTCAAACATTATCGCGAATTTTGAATTTTCGCGGGTAACGTATATTCGAATTTCGATTTTTTTTCTGCCGTTATGTTGGTACTCATGTCTCTCACTTATGCCGGCTTTGCGTGTTTGGATCGTCTTCGATTTTTACCTATTCAAAAAATGGATCAAAGAACCTGTATCAAATTTTTTTTCTTAATGGAATAAATGGAATAAAAATGTTGAAGAAGGCCTATGGGGACCGAGCTCTACCAAAATCAAAACATTTCATTGGTATAAATTGTTGAAAGAAGGTTGCGAACATGTTGAAGACGAAGAGCTCCCAGGTCGACCATCGACCTCAACGGACGATGCTCACATCCAAAAAGTAAAAGAATTAGTGCTTGCACACCGTCGATTAACTATGAGAGACATTGCTGATGATGATTGGCGTATCGAAAGGATCAGTTAATACAATTTTGAAGGATTTTTTGGGCCTCAAACGTGTCAAGTCTCGGTTGGTAGCAAAAATGATGAATTTTTTTAAAACTGTACTGATTTTCGTGACTTTTTTGCCAAAAATCCAACCAATATCATTCCGCAACCACAGTATTCGCTTGATTTGGCACCGTGTGACTTCTGGCTATTCTCAAAACTCAAGAGACCCCGAGTCGATTGAGGAGATAAAAGCTAAATCGAAGAAGGCGCTGATGGCTATACCGGAAAGGGAATATTTGGCATGTTTCGAGGATTGGAAAAAACGTTGGCATAGGTGTATTTTATCGGGAGGATTACTTTAAAGGGGACAAAATAGATATTCATGAATAAATAAATAGTACAAAAATATGCGATACTTTTTGAACACACCTCGTATCTCTAGATTGTTTATAGCAATAATCTAAAATATTCTGCTGCCTTTTTACTTTGGACTTTACGTAAAAAACATTCTTACTCAAACGACTTAATGAGCGAAAGAGTATCGTACTGGACTTGTAAATACACTTGGGAGGATTAAGCCAGTAAATTTAATATAAATAAGTTTTGCTATTATGCGTGCAATTATTATTTTTTATACATATTAAGTACATATATAACAATAAAGGAAGGAATGAAGGAAGCTCAAATACACTTTTTCTTTTTCTAATTTATACTTTTGTACAGAGCCTTCCAATGCTGGTCAAGAATATATATACTTTATAGGTTCTATCAAGCCTCCTTCTGCCTCTTACATACATATCACAAACTTAATATTCCCTTTCCCTTTTAGGAACAGGGTATAATAAATTTGATTAAATGAAAATTAGCAAACACTACATTTATAAAACTAGAATTAACGGAGAAAGGATAAAGGGAATTGATATTTGTGCATAAGAGTTTATGCACAAATAAGAAAGAAGAATCAAGAACAATTCAGTCACACACCATAGTGTGTACTCAACCGGTCAATTCGTTTAGTTTTGGTTTATAAACTTAGTGAAAGTAATGTGAAAACATTGTGGGCACTGACAAATGCA